>JBBPCW010000006.1:20483580-20495040 GCA_037974425.1 Phenacogrammus interruptus | reverse complement strand
ATAAAACAATAAACAATAAACAATTTCTCGCTGTATAAATATAAGTAAAGATATGGGTAAACAGCATATACACAGTGTAAGTTAAGTGGATGAACAGGGAAGGGGATAACTAGAAGAATTGCACATATTTTAAATACTGCACAACAGCAGAACAGCAATATACACAAACATATGTATGTGTATGTGTATGTAGTGGACAATCTGAGAAAGTTGCACATGATTTAAATACTGCACAACAGCAGAAACAAGCATTCTACACAAACGTGTGTGTATGTTTATGTGGATAATCTGAAAAATTGCACATAATCTGAAAAATTGCACATAGTTTCAAAATGCATGACAGCAGAACAAGCAGTATACACAAACTTCTTAAATTTTTATTATGATTATGATTATGATTTTTTTATAGCATCACCTCTCATGGAAACACTTCCTGAATTTTGGAACTGCTCTGATGTATTGGGTGGACTGTGCTTGTATAAAACTTTGTGATCACTTGATCAGGGGTATTAATAGTTTTAAAACCGATTGAGATGCTTCTGAAACATATTTAGAGAGAGAGAAAATGCCACAGCCACCTATATCTAATGGCTAGAGCGAGAGGGGCACTGTGATGTTACCTCCTTTGGCAGAGGCTAAGATACCTTTAAAACCTATTGAGAGAGAGAAAAAGGTTGAGCATCCTTTGAAAACTTGTTGGAGATATAATCAGTTGTGTGGGTCATACTGATACTGAGGATGGAGAAAAAGGTGAACAAACAAGTAGCAAAATTCACAGCACGCTCATCAAACTGACTTCTAGACACTAAAGCTCAGGTTAGTTATATAAACTGTTTGTTGTGGTTTAAGTAAAAATTTGCTGGGATTTCGTACCTATTCTCTTCCTACAGTTTTCTTATTATGGTTTTTATGTCAAAATATCCATTTGATCAAGGGCTAAATTGTAAAAAGAATGATTTTTGTGGTCGAGTCGTCTCCTTAAGGTATGTGAGAGAGTGCTGATGATTGAGTAGTTTTTTTAACGCAAACATTTTTTGACGTAAAAACAATTTTTGGGTGTCTTCGAACACTGGTTTTATAGCAACCACAGGGTCACACTTCACATTTTCTTGCAGAAATGCAAGCTAGTTCATTTTTTCACTATTCAGATATTAAGTAATGAGATCCTTTACATTTAGACTTGAAAATTCAGTTTTATTTTTATTTTTTATTATTTATTTTTATTTTTCATTTCTGAAGAGGAGGTCCTCTTTTCCTTGTCAACTTTTCCTCACCAGATCATGTTGTTACATCACATTCAACATTGGGATAGATGTAGTAATTTAATCAGTGTTACAGAGTTGCCATGTTGATAATGAAATTATCAGCAGGTTTTGAAAAATATTATATGACACAGTGACGCACAGAGAATTATTAGCACAATTTGATAAGAAGCAGAAATCAGGTAAATAAAAAATAAAACAGGTGTTATTTGCAATTCTCAATGCAGCATATTTTGAGTGACCAGCTATTTATTTAAATGTAATACAGCAGGGATTGTTTTCTGTAGAAATAAACACATTTATTTAATACAGAAATCACAAAGGATGGTAACATAGGATTATCCACTTAATCTCTGTGCATAGATATTGATTTTGTTGAGCTTAGACCGTAAGGCATTTTGTCCCACACCCTTTGTATTTAATCAAGCTGGGAATAAAGAGCATTGCAGAACTATTCCATAGAAGGTTTTGCAAATGTTGTGTGGTTGTGTGTATAGTGTCCATCATTCCATTAGTCAAATGCATCATTTGAAAATGATTTTCCTATAGTATACCAGTCTCTCACAAAGGAAGTGTTGGATACACTAAAATGTGATTTTGAATGATGTTCCTGTATTTTGACTAGTATTGAGGGGTTGGAAAAAGGGCACTGTTACAAACAAGAATATTTTATTCCACCATTCTTTTAAAAAGGCCGAGAGAAGCCAGATTGAGAATAGGCATGATAACACACCCAGCCATGGAGAAGCACAATCCAAACATGGCTAAAATACACTCATAAATTACTCTGGTCACAGGCATCATGACTCCAAACAAGAAAATAACCGATGGTGGTAGATAGACAAGACACGTCATAATAAAGCTGTTGACAATGGCATGAAATGCTCTCTTCTTCTGTGGATGTATGTTGTTGTTTGCTGATGGATCTGGTTTTCTCAGTGCTCTAAGTATTGCAACATCGCAAAATGTGATAACAGGCAGTGTTGTGATGAAAGGCATGGAGAACAAAGGAGATGGGAAAGCCCAAGGTGTCAAGTCCATATATAAACCAAAACTTGCTGAAATTAACCAGACTGTAACTGAGGCTGTCTTTCTTATAATACTGCGTGTCTTATTGTTCTTGTAGGTTATTGGATGCACCACAGCAAAATAACAATCCACACAAACACAAGCCATGAACAGGGGTCGGCTCCACAGGGCTAAATTGTAAATTAACTTATCAAAAAACTCAAATGTTTCGTTGTACCAAATCATGTAATTACAGACACTGATGGGCATAATGCCTGTGAAAGTCAGATCCATGACAGTGAGGTTAAACATAAATATGTCATTAGTGGCTTTATGTCTTCGTCTACGGAGCAGCTCCAGTACTAATATCAGACTGGCAGGAAACCCCAGCAGAAAGGAGGCAACAGAGAATCCAGACCAGATCCAGTAACCAATGGGTTCGTCAGCACACTTTGTAAAATAGTCTGAAGCACTGATGTTGTCTGGAGATGATAAATTAAAAGATGTGGACATCACTCCGCTTGTCTAAATTATAGGTGTTCACAGCTGTGGGAAGAGCAAATGTGAATTGAGACAATGGAGAAACACTTCTATTATACATCTTCTATAGAATGATATCTTAAGAATTTCTCAAACTATTATCTGGAGCATGATGTTTTACCTGATAACAGCTCAGGGGTCCATCAACACATAAATCCAAACAGCAGGTCCAAGGACATGTGATACAGGCTTTTTGTCTTTCTCTATATTTAGTATTAGGGGGAGGGTAAAGGAGGGACGGACAAGGAGAGGGAAGCTGAGGGGTGTATGGACAAGAAATGAGGCAGAAACAGACTCAAAAGCAACCTTTAGTGTGCTTTTGAATGTATGTAGACTTTAATTTGTTGATAATTGTCAGTTTAGGTGAAATCTACTGTGTGTTTTATCAAAATACAAGTTGCCCGATATGTTTTTTACAGTCTGATGCTGATACTAGGCAATAGTAGGCAAGGAGACATATTTGGAACCAATATGCAATTGCAGTGAAAGTGAAAATAGAATAACACAAAAACAAAGATGTTGATACATCTTTACAAATTTTTTATTTATTTATCGTTTTTGCTGTCTCTCCATTTCTTAAACCATCTGTTTTTTGTGTTTGCCACCACCTACAATGCCTGGAAGAAATGAGGGGGAAACATGACAGGAGCTCACCAACGCTATGATTTGCAGATTGCAGATTTTAAAACACAAAGTAGAAAATTGTTTATACTTTGTGTTTTAAAATCTGCAATCCAAGAGAGTTAATGCTAACTTACAGTGTGATATTATATTTCTCTTGGCCAGCTCTACAAACCATTTTTTTTGCAAAATCAGCTTAGAGTATTTTGATGTTCACCTGCTGCCCAACCTTCAAAGCATAGCGCTGGTGAGCTCCTGTCATGTTTCCCCCTCATTTCTTCCAGGCATTGTAGGTGGTGGCAAACACAGACTTCCCTTCTTATTCAAACACAAAAGCAAAATTAGCATGCGGGCCATAAACAGGACTCAAAATGGAACAAAAGGAGAATGGAGAAACACTAACTCGTGGCTCGATAACCAAGGTCCACCTCAAAACGAACTAAATACAAATCCCACATCTCTGATAACCAATAAACCCAAACATCTCATACTCTGAGCACACTGGTCAGCTGAAACACATTAAGTAAACAAATATAAGACTAGTGTGCTCAGAATTAATAAAACTCCCCAAAACAAAAAAAAAAACTGAAAAATTACGGCTTCTAGGGCAGTGGTCCCCAACCTTTATTTGGTCACGGACCGGTTTAATATCAGAGACTATGTTCACGGCCCGGCCTTTAAGGAGTGGCAGATAAATATACATATATGTATTAATACAAATCAATGATACGCATAAAACACGGATATTTTAAAAATATAATAATGGGGTATTTTTAAAATAAAATAATAAACATAAAAATCCTGTGTGTACTCGCAGCTTTATTAACAGCATTTTCATAACAACAAGCCAAAAACATAACACGGGTAACATCCACGTTTTTTTTCTGTGCAGCCCGCAGTACCACATGACCCACGGCCCGGTACCGGTCCCCGCCCGGGGATTGGGGACCACTGCTCTAGGGGCCTCCAACCATCACAACTCCAGTCTGCAAATTTGTTCCTTTGGGTCTGTGGTAGAGTACCCCTAGTATTGATAGGCTGTTAATTACAATAGTTAATTACAAAAATGTTGAACATTGATTCCAAGAGTCAGGCATGCAGAGACTCAGTTGACCCCTAATACAGCAAATATATAATATCATGATACTTCTTTTTATCACAACTGATAAGTTGGAACGGGTCTTTGAAATAAACTAAAAGAGCCAGTGGTGCCACATTAAAAAAATACAAAGGATTGTTTCCTACTCAATCCTAAATTTCCTAAATCAAATTTAAAAGCACTAACTATTATGTCTTTGAAATGTACCATGCAGGCCAGTGCCATTTAGGTACAATATATTATGAAAAGTGTTTTAGACATATAATGATAAATGTTGTCATGGTGCCAGGCTCTAGATATGCAAATGAAAACTAAAAAGAAAAAGCATATGAACTCATGTAAGCCCACATCCAAAACTGTTTGGAAATCTTTCAGTCATCATGAATCCTGGAATAGATTTAAAATTTTCTTACTAAATTTTGATAACATAACAGAGTCCAGAGTATTTGCGTAAAGGTATTGCTTGAAATTCGGCTCAGTTTAATGAATGCTATACTCTGTCTTTTAGAAACCTACAACATAGTGTATGTTTAGTCTTTGTCTCACGGAGCACTACTCTGAGATCCCATGGATAAATCTGAATCAAGTTAAAATCTTTGTTAAAAGTTTCTTTGCAGTTCAGTGTTACACCGAGTGTATTGGTAAAAAAAAATGGATCGTTGTATGAATTGTGGCGTGCAGCCCGGGGAATGGCTGTCACCCACAGGCCAAGAGCCTTAACCACCTACTGGAACACACACACAGCGACAACAGCGCCAGTGCACAGCTGAGCTTTTATTTGACCTTATAAACATTACACATCATAAAACGAAACTAAACCACCACCACTCTAACTAAAACCTTATCACGGGCTCTTCCACTATCTCTTTCTACACCCTTCACACTCTCCAGTTCTTCTCTCGTCTTTCCTCCTCCTTAGTTTATAGCCCTTCACCAGGCACTAATCCAGAGAGGAGCCCCGAGCTCACAGAATGTATGGAAATAGCAGAGTATCAGGGAAATATACATTTTGATGTAAACACACATTAGCATGTAGTTCAGTGAAAGACATCCCTGTATTTCTGGTTTGTACAATGATAAGATTCCATCTGAAAACAATAAGCTTTCATGCAAAGCTTATGAGTTTGTTCAGACAACACAGGTTTTGATCATTTAGATAGAAATCATCTGTCAATTACATTTAACAAGCTATGAAAACGTTCTGACCACAGATATGAAAATGTTCTGACCACATTTGAACAATGTAGAGCAAATCTATTATTAACATCACATTATTAAACTAACATTTAAGCACTTTTTAGACATAGAGACATTTCTAAGATGCAATCTAGCAATTCAGATGTTGTTTCATTGCAAAACCAGTTATATTTGTTCACATTGCCCTAGATATTAGTCGCCCAAATCTTTTGTTACTTAACTTGGGATGTAACCGGTAATGTTTGACCACTGTAGCGCTCCCCATTGACTGATCGGTTGCAAGTTTTGGATGTCTGAAGAGTCTCACTAAGTACTTGCCAGTGTATGACACTCTAAAAAACTGATGCAGAGATCGAATAGTCAACATTTTCCTGGTAGCTATATAGTCGTTCTTATTTTTACATTCAAGAAAGTTTAGACGATAAGTGTGGTACTATATTTAAGAACATACACAGACCAGAGTGTAACATTTGAAAGGTAAATTAGAGAAAATATCAGTTTGCTATTTTTTTTCACTGAAAGGAAGTATGCAGTGCTTCCTCAACCATTTTTTAAAATGATTCATTTTACCCAAACTGTCCAGATATAAAACAGGCATTATTACACATCCAGCAATGCAGAAACATAAGCCATAAAAAGTTAAAGTACAGAAGAACACTGTTTTGGTCACAGGAAATACCTCTGCGAATGAGAAGAGGATTGCTGGTGGCAGGTAGACAGTGAACGTCATGAGGAAGCTGTTCATTATGGTATGAAGAGCTCTCACCTTCTGTGGATGTACAATGTTGTTCCCTGCCGGATTTGGTTTTCTTAGTGCTCGAAGTATTGATACATCACAGAAAGTGATGACTGGTAGGGCCACAGTCAAAGGGCCAGCGACCAGTGGAGTAGAAAATGGTTTGATTTTGGTGAACAAGAGTAAACCAAAGCAAACCGTCATAAGCCAAACTGTTCCAGAAGCTAACCTTCTAATTTTGGTTCCATTCTTGCTGGTTTTGTACACTATGGGGTGAACAACAGCAAAATAACAGTCCCCACAAATACAAGCCATAAAGAGAGGTCTGCCACACAGAGGTAAACCATGAAGGAAAGAGCTTAAATTACTAACATGCATACTGTGAAACAGCATATAATTACTGATGATAGGGAGGAGCGCAACAGTAAAGATTAGGTCAATTAAGCTTAGGTTGAGCATGAAGATGTCATTGAAAACTCCACGTCTGCGTCGCTGAAAAAGTTCCCAAAGTACAATTGAAGATGCTGGAATACCCAGGAGAGAGGAAATCGCACAGAAGCCTGACCAGAACAGAGCTCCTTCGGGCAGTTCAGTGCATTGCAGAAAATGACTGAAGTCCCAGCTGTTGTTTAGCGATGACAAATTCAGTACTAAAGATATCTCGTCTGCAAGCATTGCTCATTTTTTTTGTTTTCAGGCTTGTGTGCAGAAGAAAAGCTATGCGATTATATTTTAAAAAGGAATTGTTCATTATGTCAAACTGCAATGCATGGCGGGCTTATACTGCATTTTGCCTGTCTGTTATGCTGAAGTCCAGGTATGTTTGCAAAGAAACCCTTGCATAGTATAACTTAATGTTATTTTTATAGTCCCACCTCCAAACTTTGTGATCTTGTTGGTCCCTCCCAGGGAAAAATGAACTATACAAATGCGACAAGTTCATTTTTCAATGTGACCCTGTCCTTTTCTAAAGAATAGACATTTTATGGAAATTCATTTTATGGAAGTTCCATGTTAACAGGAGTTACATGAATTGTGCTTCAATATTAAATTCCCTGCCTAACAGAAATAACATTGTGTGACTACCCAGCAGGTTCACAAGTTTGCAGCTTGTTTCAGTTTTAGTAGACTGGGCTAGTAAACATTGTGTTGAAGTGACAGTTGACCCAAGTACAACAATCATCATTTACTGTGTCTATCTTAAGTCTCTGGCAGATCTTCCAAAATTATAGTTGTTAAATCTGAATTAGAGTGTACGTTGAGTATCTGTGTATGCTTGCTATATCTGTGTTTGTGGAAGATTATACTGCTTGCTTGAACTCTAACAAGTCCCTCAAAAAAACAATGAAACCTTGAACGTTCTTTATGAAACTTTGTAAGGATCTTGGCAGGATCTAATTACAGAGTTGCCATCTGTAATTAATTTGAAGTGAGTCTTACTCAAGCAGGTCATTGTTTTCTAGGAAAGGTTCCAGGGAAGAACATATAAGATCACAGTGCTCTCACTCTTGGAATACATAAGTAAAGTAGCCTGTCTTGCTTCTTAGCATGTGTGAATATGTCAATATGTCAATGAGACTGCATCGCTAATGAGTTAGGTGAAATGTGCTTTCTGCAAAGAAGATTATTTTTATTTTTATTTTTATTATCAAGACGAAAACCCAAACCAAGGGTCCTTTTGATTCAAGGCAGTGGTACACCTAGCATGGGATGCTTAACTCCACAGAGAGATAGCAAAATATTGCATCATTTGAGAAGATAGACACCCTACAAATGAACCTTACAAATGGCTTACTGCAAACTTGTCAGGACCTTGACCATCCTAGAAGCAACCAGCTATCCTATCCTGCTGCTTTACAACTTCACAGTAAATATGAGCTCATACCTAGTGAGTGGAACAACAAAAATGTGGATTTGGTCCTAAGACCAGTGAGGCATTTGCTGGGGAGGGATGTGCTGGATCACTTTAATGGCAACTTCAACAAAGCCTTTAGTAAATTTCCATAGCACTGTAATATTCAGCGCTCATGTATATAATCAAACAATGCATCATGGAACGTAAGCATTCTTTCATTTATGACTTTTGACCAGAGGTGGGTAATCCAGGTCCAAAGAGTAAAAACCAACCAGCTGTGGCCCACTGAATAGCCTCTTTCCGAGAACTGTTAGAACATTGTGAGTGTATTGAACTGTGAGGCCTAAATTGTTTATCAAACCACAACAGGAGAAAATAGTGCTGTAATAATTTTCCACTTTATTTGAATGCTGGTGATCAAAAAAACTTACATTATTTAAGTTTTGTAATGCTCTATGTGACATGCATCACATTTAAAAGCTGCATTGTGGCTTCTGGGTGATAAACTGTTGGTCCTATTATTGGGCCCTATGTGATGGCACAGTCATCTTATTTCTTCTAAGTATTTGTATACTGCAGATCCAGAGCTCTCGCCATTTCGTTTCCCTGTTTACTTGTACACGGTGAAATGACAATAAAGTTCACTTTGACTTTGACTTGATCTGTGGCTGGGAGCCCAAGAGAGCACATTTGGCCTTGCTCTCTCTAGATGCGTCAGATAGCCCTTCCTCTTTCCAAATCATTCAGTGTTAGCTTGGGGGTATGATGGTAAAATGGTATAGATGGTTAACCACCTCCCGCATTGACGATGTATTGTCAAAGAAATGCTGGGAAGCTGTTGAGCAAAAGTAAACCAAAACCCCTGGCTGCCGATATCAATACAAACAAAACCCTCTTACAAACACTGGCACACCACAAAAGGAAACAAAGGTACATCAAAAGTTGGTGTACCATTGTGACTGTATGACAGTATGAAAGTATGAAAGCTACACAAGACTTGCATGATACTGGTTGCCTGCTAGCTGACTTATCAGAATTGTTGGTTAGTGTTTTCTTCCATACATGTTGAACTGTTGTGTTCGCATTAGTTCAGAAAGATGTGTGGTCAACTTCTCATGACTTGGAGAAAGCATGCGCTAGACTGTATGGGTGTCTTTGGCAGTTGCCCAGGGCCTTACCTTGTTGCGAGTGGAACAGGGGCTCAGAATAAAACTGGGGTGTAGGCATCCATGATGACCTACCATTTAAGTAGTCTGAGAGTACTTTCGGTATGTACAAAAAACCAGGAATATGATAGTAGCTGTGATAGCATTAATCACCACTTATTATTTTTCTGAGATGTTTCTAATTTTCCAAATCTCAAATCTCTTTTCGTCTATTCACATCATTTTTAAGTGTTGTAATTGATCTTGGAAAATGTGCCATGTTCATGAACAATGAGTGCTTTAAAGAAATTGTTCAACATTTCTAAACATAAATATATGTTAATGTTGCTTCTATGACTAAATTTGTTTTAAAAGCTTGAGCATATAAAAATGTGAAAACAAAAGTTGAGGGAAATACCAAAAGAAGGCGATGACCCAAAGCAAATGTGTTGTGGAACAACGCAGGTGTTAGTCATTTACCTAAATCTATTGGTCAAATGCCAAAGTTGTCCAAACACATACAAATATAGAAACCTAACAATTTGAGTACTCAATGTCTTAAATCCAGAAGCATGGAAAAGTACAAAACAGTTTTATTAAAACACCAATCTATTATGTTTAAAAGGCCAACACTGAGTTGTAGTTATCAAGTGAAAGCCCCACAGTAAGCACACACATTTACCAGCCATTATTATCATATATTCTATAGATCAGGTTGTCATGGGTGTTTAGTTAAGGTTTACAAAACTTTAGTGAGTCACACTTGTGATGTTCAGTCATTGCTTTGCTTAAATAGATTTATGTATCAAGCTTTGGATGAGTGACAAAAATTAAATTGCTGTTTCTTCACATACTTTGCTGTTTGGTCACCTATCAATCAGCACTGAGGAATAAACAAATCTGATAAGAGGATTTCACTACTACATACAGCTACCTACATATAGTCCAAGGTCTCCTTATTATCTGCCCCTTTCTTTTGTCTGGTGACTGTTTGTGCATTTATTACCTGCAAAACTAAGGCAAATTTTCATTGCATCATGCGTTTTATTTTAAAGTGTTTGATTGCCTTGCTTGCCTGCCTGCTTGTTTTTACCCACAATGCTGATTTGTGAAACAGCTCCAACAAATGTACTCTTTATCTGCATCTTTCTGTTCTGGACCTGCTCTTTTTCTGAATACATGTTGCAAAAATAATTTTTTGTGATGTTAATATGTGCATATATTGGCATGTCCAAGCTGTTCTGCTTTGAGAATTGAGGTCTGTTGTTCCAGTCTGCCATCATTTTTTTTTTTTTAAATTTCTCACAGAGAGACTCACTACAGTTTTCATCATGTCAAATTTGTGGTCTTAGTCATTCACAACCTAGCATTTCCATTTCACATTAAATTTCATGGGAATTTTAAACTTAAGTTTTAAAACATCTTCTTCAAATTAAATCAGAGCTTTTACAAATCCTGTGAATAAGATTTTTTTTCTGAGCATATATTTAAATGAACCTTGCCATAAAAAGGTTAAACAGACACAGCCATAAAGGATTTTGAGGGTCTGCTTTGTCATGCAATTTAGTTTCCTAGATTGTTGCTTTACTTAAAATACTTTAACTTAGCTTCCATATTTAACTTTAACTTGTGTTCCTTATTTAATTTGTTTTATTCTTATTCTTGTATAAATAGGCATGTGGCAAATAAAGAATTGAAGTTTAAATCATGGTTTTGTTACATAACAGTACCACTTTTTGCATCTTGCAAGTCCAAATTTTAAAGCAATATCATTTCGATTTCATTCTTTTTAAAAAATACTAGTATTCAGTTATTCCAAAATAGTTAATGAAAGTTTTGATGCATTGCCTCACTTTTAGAACGTTAAATCTAAAATCAGAAACAAAAAAAATTAGTATTATTTAACTGCTCCCCCACCAAGCGCCCACACACACACACACACACACACACACACACACACACACACACACACACACACACACACACACACACACACA
>JBBPCW010000006.1:20458969-20477189 GCA_037974425.1 Phenacogrammus interruptus | reverse complement strand
TCTTAAGCACTGATGTACGTCGCTCTGGATAAGAGCGTCAGCTAAATGCCGTAAATGTAAATGTAAATGTAAATAGAAATCAGCCAGAACACCCCACATGCTACCTTTCTAACCATACTTATGTTCTGATAGGGCATGTACGCTATGGGGTGAACTACAGCAAAGTAACAGTCCATACAAGTACAAGCCATAATGAGAGGTCTGCCACAAAAAGTTAAGCTGTGAACAAAACTACAGACGCACCCAATTAACAGATTTTGCCAGATGTTGAAATGAATTATGTTAAAGGGAATGATAGCTGTCAGAGTCAGATCAATGGCAGCCATGCTGTACATAAAGCCATTAATAATCTGTTGCCTCTGTAAAAACTCCCATAGTTCTATCATACTAACTGGAAATCCCAGGAGGAAAATGATCATAGAGACAACCCACCAGAATAAATAGCCTATAGGATCGTCTTTGCAATTTATGAAGTAGCCTGGGAATGTATCATTTGAAGATGAGGAAGAGTTGAGGGGCACAAACCCCATAGCTTCTAATGTAGAAACCTGCTAAGAAAAAAACAACAGTACGATATTAGGAACTGAAATTAAAATTCCAAATAATGAATTGACAGAACCGAACAAAAATTAAGCTTTGAAAGATTAAAGATCAGATATATAAGCCAACATCTGTGCATTTAACTTAATATTTCACCTCCATGAAGGGCTGGACATGAAGCAGTGAGCCACACTTTTCATTGAGTAACATCCAGATGAACATCAGCACTTTATGCGTTTTGAGTATGTAAATAATAAGGTTGTCAGAAATCATTAACATATCCACCAGGGTACATTGCAGCCCAGTGGGCCAGTTGAGACACTGCCTACAGTAGAAGTAGAAGTAAATTGTTACAAATATTATTTATTGGCAATAGTGGATGACCAAAATAATACTTTGTCATGGGATTTTGCCGATGGAAATACGATGGAATTTCTGGAAATACTGAGGACTGGATAAAAAAGTGATCCACACAGACTAAAGAGCACCCATATTTCACAGCAGAGAATTCACCGAGGTCCAACGAATGACAGAATGATCGAAGAACAAGGCAAAGCTGAAAAAATTGCTTGAGAAAGTGCTGAACCTGTCCTAACTAAAGCAAGCCATAGACTACATCATTATAGCAAGTGATCAATGAGAGCCGCCATGCATAGTTTCAAGATAAAGCGGCCCTTATAGTCATATGTGAACTTAGCAGAGCACACAATGTGAACAATATGAAATTCTTTCTCTGTATTTAACCCATTTGCCAGGTGAAGCAGTTGGCAGCCAGCCACACAGCACCCAGGGAACAGTGTGTGGGAATGATGCCTTGTACAAGGGAAGCTCTATGGTGCCTTTGGCAATGCTGTGATTCAAACCCATGACCTTTTGATCTCAATGCCCTGACCAACAGGCCAGAGTGATGGCATTCCTCTATTGATTTGTGTGTGTGTTAATAATAGCTAAGCATTTGAAGTCCATATAAATTTAGGCACTAAACTGAAAGGTTTGGGACAGAAACTAAATTTCCATTTGTTTTCTTCAACTTCTATTGCATTTAAATTTCATTCAGTTAAATATTTTCATTCCGTTTTTCAAGATGCAAAGAAAAGAATTAGATATGTAAGTAATAAATGGCAGATTTGAAAACAACTGGTGATATAAACCAGTTGTTTTAAAGCTGAGAGTTGAAAGATGCTTGCCAAAGAGAGGATATATAGGTCAGTTTTTTGAGAATAGCTTCCTATAAAATCTCCAATAACTCTGTTGTTCTGTATATTATAATACTATTATATTTTTGTTAAAACACTGAGAGCGGCTGTGTGTGAAGGTACAATTATAGAATAACAGTTCAATGAATTGCATTTCCTATTGCCATTGTTTTTTTGCCTCTTTATTCAAATGACAATTTATTTTGTCAATTCAATATTCAATCTGAGCATGCAGTTTGAAAATAAGTTTTTAATAAGTGCAAAGTGCTGATGCAATCCTTAGTTCATTTCAAAATATTGCATATTTTATGACTTTCCCCCAGGTCTCTTGTGCCCCACACTTTGAGAATTACTGTTCTAAATGAACAATTCACTCAGTTGAATTGATTCTGGTGAGGCCATAAACAAGAAAGTGATGTCATTAGTGAAGGCCCGCTAGTGAGTGGTCTGATAATCAAGGGAAAGTTGGGAATTGTCAACTGAGGTTTTCTCCCTAACATTCAGTGCGATTGTAACAGGACCCCCAGTGTTCTGATAGGGTATAAGATGCGCAGAGCTGGTGCGCACTGGCCAGCCGCTGGAAGAGGCTGAAAACACACACAAACAAACACCAAATTACACAAGGTCACTTGTTTTATATCAAATTACAAGCAAGTATATGAATATTGTACAAACAGTACAAACAACAGACTCGCTCTGGCTGGGATCCGTGCTTTATGTGCTAGCTCTGGCTGGGATCCGTGCTAGCTCCATGCACTCCTCGTGTTCTCTGTCCTGCGTGAACACGTTTATATCGTCTTCTAGTGGAAAAACACAGTTTCAGCGCCTCAGAGATGCTTATTCTGGGTTTTAGACTCATTTTTACTGAGTTATTTTTGATTTTAGATCCATCTCTCCAGTGCCTCCAGAGTCACCCCTGTGCTCGCAGAGTAAACATCAACCCCCCCCTCTGTTAAATTCTTTTTACTTCTAAAATTATACACAGGAAGTCCAGACAAGGCTTGGGATGACGTCTGAAGCTTTGTGATTCACAAAAAAATGGCAGAACTTCCATAAAAGGAGTTGTTTTGCTGTACTACGACCATTTATGACAGCTGCATTTATGACATACTAGCAACCAACCAACTTCGCAACTTCTGTTTTCTTCTGACAAAGAATAAAAAATATTGAACGTTTTATCGATCACATTTTTTATTGATATCGATCACGTGTCTATCGCGATACATATCGTTATTGTTTTATTGCCCAGCCCTACAGTAGATACAGATCCTCCGTGACGCTGATGACCGCTCCTTATTGACAGCTACTTATTTGTATTTTCCGTAACACCTTTAATATTTAAGATGGAACTTTTTAAGGTGAAACGAAAACCGATTGTTGCTGGGACATGGCCATCAAAAATAAAATGAATGCCACACAGTTCTTTGCTTTTCTTTGTCTGGGGGAAAGTGTTGCAGCAACAGCACAACACTTCATGTGTGACTTGTCTCTGCATGTAGCCATAGCACTCGTCTTATTTGTGTTTGTATAACCAGCAGATACAATGACGGCTCTTAAACTAATCTAGTGGGTGGGGTTTCAACAGACGAGGAGCGGTTCTATGCAAATTGGCCCAATTTCAAACTGTAAAGTAGTCAAACTGGGCCCTCTGTCTAAATGGCTCATTTTGAAAGGACATGAAACTGTGATGAGTAAAGCTGGTGAGATCTCTTTATGTGAGAGTGATTTTGTGCAAAGACCTTCATGGACATGTTTTGTGTAGCCCATAGACCTATTATGGCTGAAGTGAGTTTTGCATAATATGTCCCGTTTAACAATACACCTTAAGAATATTGTCTTTGATATTTGTCTTATTGTTATGGTAGGCCAACATTGCCAGCCATTCCCTGAATATTAAAGAGCATTTAACTGTATATTTTAGAAATAATGGCCTTGGATTTCAGTTCTAAAACATTGTGACATGATTTTTTTAATTGGGTAACCTGTTCTGAACAAAATGTCTCTTCTAAAGACAATGAAAAATGCTAAGATGGCTTATTGTTTAGCTTGTTCAAATAACACAAAGACTTTTCCTCAGTAAAACACCTGACTATATCATTGATCCATATTGATGTCTATATGAGGCAGGAAGAGGTGGTTAGCTACAATTGGAGCATAAATTGAAAGACTTACTAGTCCAATTTTTAAATCTGTATTTAGACTGGGGGTGAACTAAAGAGTGGTTAACAGAAATTTGACTCAATATGTAAAGATAACAAAGTATAGCAGTTTTTTTTTATATTAACTGTCCAATTATAAGACTGGTAGAGCTAAACCATCACACATTGTTGGGCTTTGGAACAATATATTGTAAATCCAATGATGAGATTCTCCTTAAAATATTATTTTGGATAAAAATAAAGAATACATTGAAACAGGTATACAATTCTTTTAAAATGTTCATTTCTCTTATAATATGTTGACCAGCTAATGATAAGGGTATACTTGACCAGCAAGTGACATCAAGAAAGTATAATAATATAATAATGGCAGCTTAACTGGCAATCACAGATTATCTAAATTAAATGTATAGCCTAAAACTGAAATGTTTATATAAAAGTCATATAGAGGATAACATTCCATTACCAATGAAAAAGCGTTTTGAACAATAATGCTGTTAGATGGTAATTATAATTTCCCACCCACCCAAGCCCCTAGTTTAAAAAATAGTTTCACTGCCAGAAGAAACCAATAGAACATTCATGTTTATTGTACAATTGATTTGTCAGTGACTTAAAAATGTTTGTAAAACAAAGTGTGTTTAGTAAATTGTGTAAATGTAAATGCACAGTACAGTGTACCCACACAAAGTTCAGAGTTTGCAGCCTCAGTCATTTGTGAATTTGTTCCTAGAACCAAACTAATAATCCGTAACAGAAACCCCTACAAATTCTCGGAAACCGCAAATATGTACCACATTTATTTTTGGTTTTATTTGTGGCAATATATATTTTTTCATTCATTGAAATGATTAAGAAAAATATAGTTTACTATTTGTGTAACAGTAATATTAATGTCAATTCAGCTACATTTCTATTGAAAATATAACTGAATATATTTTTTAGTACTGTTGAGAGAACACAAAGCAACTGTATACAAAACGCGTCTTGGGATGAAGAAATACCACTGTATCCAGAGCCAATTCGAGAGCGTTATTTATTTTTCCTTGCTGCTGATTTGCTGGCAGATGCAGTCCAGCATTCCCATCTTGAGTTTACCCCTCACACTTTTTTAAGGTTTAATTTATTAAGCTTAAAATTAAATTAATGTGTTTTGGGAGAATAATTGTTGGCATTTTTAGGATTTAATTATATAATTAGCATTTTTTGTACACAGCCTGTACTGGATTTTTCTAACAGAGGTTTAATTAAAATAAAATATTTTTATGCATTACATTTGTTTACAATGATGCTTTTAAAAATAGTTATCTAGGCATTTTTGTGTGTAGTCTTAGGAGTCACAATCAATTAAACATTATACACTGCATTATAAGGAACAATCACTTACCTAAAACTAAAAATAAAACTAAAACAATCACAGTAAAACTAAGACAACAGTAAAAATACACTTTATACTAAATATTTATAATTTACTAAGACACTACATGTTTATGCATTTTACAATACGTCTTAAATGTCTCTTAATTGTATCTGTATGTTTTGTGGATCTGCTTGTGAGTTCATTGCATTTGAGGAGGACTGCAAATAATAAAATAATAATAAAATACAAAACAAATAAAATAAAATTCACTCCTGTTAGAATTATCATTACCATTAAAATCACTAAAACTGCTTTTTCACTGCCTACAACATTGATAAAAGGGCAACCGTTTTATTATTTCACTTCTTCCACCATTCTTTAAAAATGTCTAACTTACCCACACTGTCCAGAAACAAAATAGGCATGATGCCACACCCAGCCATGGGGAAACACACTCCATAGATCAATAAACCACAGAAAAACTCTTCTGCGTCCAGTATTAACATTCCAAAGGAGAAAATAACTGCTGGTGGTAGGTAGGCAATGCATGTCATGATGAAGCTGTTAAAGATGGTATGAAGAGCTCGCTTTTTCTGTGGATGAATATTACTCTTTCCAGATGGATCTGGTTTTCTCAAAGCTTGCAATATTGATATATCACAAAAAACAATAATCGGTAGAGCTATCATCAAAGGAAGAGAGGTAAAAGGAGTCATAATCAACCAGATCATGTAGGTTATAAGTGAAGCATAAAAAACTGTAATGATCCAGATTGCTACAGTGATCATCCTTTTAATTACACCGAGTTTCTTACTTGTTTTGTATAGTATGGGGTGAACTACAGCAACATAACAATCTCCACAAATGCATGCCATAAACAGAGGTCTACCCATCAGTATTAAACTGTAAATAAAATGATTAATCCACTGGATTTGTAAAATGTGCCACATTATGAAATTGCTCGAACCAAATGGAATGAAAGCTGTGAAAGTCAGATCTATTGCAGCAAGATTGAGCGTGAAGATGTCATTGGAGACTCTTTGTCTCTGGAGAAGCTCGCGAAGCATTATCAGACTGGCAGGAAAACCCAGGAGGTAAAAGATCACATTCATCCCCGCCCAGATAAAACGAGCTATGGAATTTTCACACCAATTGTAGGCCAGGTTCATGACCTGAGAGCCATTTGAAGATGAAGACATTGTGTTTGAGAAGCTCATCTCTGCTGGTGTTTCTGAAATGTGGAAGCTCATGTTTCTGAGTGGAAGAAAAGAACAGTGAAATATTAGGGCAAGACACCATATAAGCACAAGTTTACATTTGGCTACAAACTAAATCTCTTTGAAAGAATTATTAATGAGACGATCAGATCTTGATTTATGTATTACCCTTTTCCGTTGTAGATCATGAGGCAATGTTGCTTATGAGTGAGTAACAGATGTACAGATGTCTCGATTTTTGAATATGCAAACACTGAAGCTACTGTCATATCAACAATTGCCAGTGATAGGATGGTAGATTAATGGGTTGGCCTGGGTAGGCCTCAGTCTGACATTTGTTTGGCCATTCCAACATACATCTCAGGTCTCTTAGACCAGTGGTCCCCAACCTTTATTTGGTCACGGACCGGTTTAATATCATACGTATACATATTTATACAAATAAATGATACGCATAAAAATGGGGATATTTTAAATATATAATAATGGGGTATCTTTAAATATAATAATAACCGTAAATCCAATGTGTACTTGCAGCTTTATTAACAGCATTTTCATAACAATGAGCCAACAACATAACATGGGTAACATCCAGGGTTTTTTTTTCTGTGCAGCCCGCAGCCCGCAGCCCGGGGGTTGGGGACCACTATCTTAGACTGTCAACTTAGTATTTGCCAAAGTCATTCTGTGGCAATATGCTGAGTCTGTACAAATGTTTAATGTCATCAGTCAATGGAGGAACCAGAACATTTAGGATCAGTTATATGTGTTGTTATAAGGACTTATAACTCATAGCACTTAGCAGGCAGTCTTGTTTAATTTTTTATTCAGTGGTTTGTTTGAGTTATTAGTAGAAGGATATGCTCTCGTATTTGCAGAAAGACACAGCGTTTTGTTTCATGTAAGTCTCTTTTTGCTGAAGCTGCCCCTACATATGACTTAAAAACAATAGTCTGTATATGTCAGTAAAATTGCTTTTTCCTGTTAAAATGAGCTGTTCTTGGTTATAAAGCTGTAGGATCCTGTTACAGGTTGACGTTACAGATTGAATATAAGACAATCTTATATTGTTATGTCCATGGTCATTGGCCGTTAGAAGCCGCCATTGTTATATTTTGCTAGTTATATTTTGGACTTTTATTTTGAAATTATTCATGTTGTCTAAGTCACAGCTGTCTGGAGTTTAAGTTAAAGTGATTGTGTTTGTTATTTGGTTTAGGTCCAAGTCCTAAGTGTAATTAGAGTGCCTCAATTCATGCCCACGGGTCGGTCCACCGTCTTTTGTTCCTGTCTTTTGTCCGCTGTAAATGTCTAGAGTTATTCCCATTATTGGTGTATTGCTTTGTGTTTTGGCCATTGTGCCTTCTTTAAGTTCTTGTAAATGAAGTCAAGTTAAAATGAAACCCTGCATTTGTGTCTTGCTATGCAAGACCCACGTGACATATATATAACAAAAGATGGTTAAAGATGGTATGAAGAGCTCGCTTTTTCTGTGGATGAATATTACTCTTTCCAGATGGATCTGGTTTTCTCAAAGCTTGCAATATTGATATATCACAAAAAGCAATAATCGGTAGAGCTATCGTCAAAGGAAGAGCGGTAAACGGAGTCATAATCAACTACAACATGTAAGTTATAAGTGAAGCATAAAGAACTGTAATGATCCAGATTGCCACAAATGCAAGCCATAAACAGAGGTCTACCCATCAGTATTAAACTGTAAATAAAATGATTAATCCACTGGATGTGTAAAATGTGCCACATTATGAAATTGCTCGAACCAAGTGGAATGAAAGCTGTGAAAGTCAGATCTATTGCAGCAAGATTGAGTGTGAAGATGTCGTTGGAGACTCTTTGTCTCAGGAGAAGCTCGCGAAGCACTGTCAGACTGGCAGGAAAACCCAGGAGGTAAAAGATCACATTCATCCCCGCCCAGATAAAACGAGCTATGGAATTTTCACACCAATTGTAGGCCAGGTTCATGACCTGAGAGCCATTTGAAGATGAAGACATTGTGTTTGAGAAGCTCATCTCTGCTGGTGTTTCTGAAATGTGGACGCTCATGTTTCTGAGTGGAAGAAAAGAACAGTGAAATATTAGGGCAAGACACCATACAAGCACAAGTTTACATTTGGCTACAAACTAAATCTCTTTGAAAGAATTATTAATGAGACGATCAGATCTTGATTTTATGCAATACCATTTTCAGTAGTAGATGAGGCAATGTCACTTTGAGTGAGTAACAAATTAACAGAACGCTCAAGTTTTGAATATGCAAACTCTGAAGCTACTGTCATATCAACAGCAATTGCCAGTCATAGGATGGTGCTGGTCAGTGGTGGATTAATGTGTTGGCTTGGCTCCTGAAATTTGTTTACCCACTCCAGTGGACAACTCAGGTATCTTACGTGGATTTGCCAAAGTCATTCTGCCGCAATATGCTATTTGTTTATAGATGAATCTGTACAAATGTTTAATGTCATCTGTTGATGGAGGGAACTGATCAGTTATATGTGTTGTCATAAGGACTTAAAAGGACTATCACTTAGCAGCCAGGCTTTAGTTTTAATTTGTTTGAAATGTTAGTAAAAGAACATGCTCTCGTATTTGCAGAAGGACAGCGTTTTGTTTCATGCAAGTCTTTTTGTTGAAGCTGCCCTTACATGCCACTTAAAAGCAATAGTCTGTTGTTTGTCTGTCAGTAAAATGGCTTTTTTCCGGTCAAAGTTCTTGGACATAAAAAGTTGGAGGATCCTCTTACAACAAGTTCAATTTTAAAAATTTTATACAACCTTATAAATAACCATACATTTCTTTTTCATTTATAATCATTTGTCATATACTATTTTCTAATATCGACCTCATGTTTATGACTAAAAAATTAACTGTTTCAAATTATATCTTGTGAATAAACGGATAATGTAATAATTATCCATAGGGTTGCCCTGTAATTGTTATTGTGACCTTTATCAATAATGAAATACAAAGTAAATTTCATCAGTATCAGATTCAGTTTTAATGGCCAAGTATACTTACATATACAAGTAATTTGACTTCTATACGTACAACAATAGACGTATAGTAGGATACGTTCAGTGGGTATAGGTACAGTACAGCAAATACTGTACAATAAAGACAACAATACACATGTGGGCACATATCAGACATAAAGTACAAATAATGCAAAAGTGGTAGTGCAAAAAATGATGTGCGAGGTGCATGGTCTGATGAGGTGGGTGAAAAGCCAAGGTGGTGATGACCCAACTTATCTAGAGTTCAGGAGAGTGATGGCAGTGAGAAAGAAGCCGTTCTTGTGTCTGTTTGTTTTTGTGTGCAGGGATCTATAGTGTTTGCCAGAGGGGAGGAGCTTGAAAAGAGTGTGTGCAGGTTGTGTGGGGTCTTTGATGATGTTCTCTGCTGGCTTCCTACAAGAGTACAAGTCCTGGAGGGAGGGCAGGGGGGTACCAATGATTTATCCAGCGAGAGCGTTTTACCGAGGCTGCCATCTGTGGCGCCATACCTCAATGAAATCAAAAATCAGTGTTTCATTATATTTTTACATTTTCGCCTGTACAGAGCTGTCTGTCAAACAAGTTTTTAAAAATGTCAGTGGCACTTTCATGAGTTAATGTGTATTTTCTGGTTGACTTGGATATTTATTGTCAGCTGTGTACAGTACCTGAATTCAACTGAAACAAAGGTAACTGGCAGAAATATTTATCATTTATTGTTTGTTGACATTATCAGTAATTGATCTTAATTTAATCTCTACTCTTTTTTTAAAAACAGATTATTGTAAGTTAAGTGAAACAACTGTTAGAAACAGGATTTCACAATGCTTATAATTACTACTAACTGAAAACACTACAAACTTTTATACACAGCTTTACAGTCACTGACAGTTCAAGTGACTAACTTGGCACAGTGATCGTAATGATAAAACTTGCTAAGGGATGGGATGTTTTAGGCAGCAAGATGATAGTCAATCCATCTGGTCCAAAACCACAGAAAAACAGCTGTAGCATAAAATGCTAGCTATAACAGAAACATATCAGGACATGCAGTGCATCACAACTTGCTGCACATGTTGCTGTGTGGCTGCTGACCCCTGTCCACCACTAAAACACATACAATGGCCATGTGATCATCAGAACGGACCATTAAATCACTTCTCACAAATTCTTTTACATCAAGTGGATGACCTGCTGGGTGTGTGTTACTTTACGGTGTGATGCTCTAGACAATCTTCTACTGGGAACCCTTCTGTGTGTCTGCCTTCCCTGTCTAACAGGACAACCATGGCAGACTGGTCAGCAAGTGTCAAGAGCTGGCTGACCAGCAGAAAGTGCTGTTTAGGCTTGCACTCAGCACAAGACCCTACTTACAAAAATGATCACAAGTTCACTTTTGTCATGAACAGAAACATGAGTGAGAATAGAGTTGGCAACATCAGAAGGGCTTTCTTTTTAACATATGTCAGCACTGGTAGAGATGTTCACATGGGGAGAAGGCAGGAGCCTTTGTTAGAGGATAGCATTATCCAGTATGGTGAAGTCGTTTTGTGGCCAGAGGGACATAATAATCAGTTGAGAAGAGTCAAAGGTAGGACATTGCTAGGACTTCCGAGGTAACACTTTACTTATTGTTCATAAGACATTTCCATTTTTAGAACACACACTGCTCCCCGGGCGCTGTGTTCCTGGCTGCCCACTGCTTCACTTGGTAAATTAGCTAAATACAGAGGAAGAATTTTATGCTGTTCACACTGTATGCTGTGGTGTCTTCATGTGTGACCGAACTGTCATATTTCCTGATTCAGTCACTGAAGAATTCATCAAAGACGATGTGGTCACCTGGGTTTTTTGGAGTTTTCTCTTTACCTCTAGGATCTCTAGAACAGCAAGCAGAGAGGAAGAGTCAATTCATGTGTAAATGTGGTCATTTCCTGAGCAGGGAGGGGGGGTACAGGTCGTTTGCACAAAAAAGTTCTGAGAGTAAACACCGGTTCTAGACTGTTTTACACCGGTTATATTTACTGAATCAGAGTTTACTGATACACTCTGAGTTCTGAGGGTAAACACCGGTTCTAGACTGTTTTACACCAGTTATAGTTACTGAATCAGAGTTTACTGATACACTCTGAGTTCTGAGGGTAAACGCCGGTTCTAGACTGTTTTAATTAATTTACAAAAAAGCAAATTGGCCTTTTATTTTTGTGAATAGTAAACATTATGATCTCAGTGACTAGGCCATAATATGAACTAGGGCTCTGGAATGGGAAATGTGGAGTCATCAATAAAATCACAAAATTCAGTGCAGATATCTGGTCAGGATGCTTGCAGTACACAACAACAGCACACACGCAGACACACACACACACACACACACATACACACACACACACACCTTTTTGCAGGCTTCTGTGGTACGCATATTGTGTGAATATTTAATGAGCAGTGTGTCGTGTGTAGCCTGGTTTCCATTTTTAATTTATTATGACCTAAAATCTCACAAAACTGTTGCAGGCAGTCCCCCAAGAGCCTCAATGTTTTAGAGCCCTTTGCTTGGTGAGATCACAGGGCATGATGGATGGGCCACAAAGCAACCTTCGGCTGCTAATGGACTGCCAAAAAGCCAATCCACTGGAGATTACTGTCTCTGAATGTTGAAATTCCGTCTAGCTGACAGTCAGATGTAGACTAGTCCTGGCTAGAGGTTGTCAGAAATGAGTACTCTTTCCATACACTTGTCACTGTGAAGTGTTCATGGTCTGTCCACAATTTGAATTCGGTAGTGTTTAACTCACTACATATCTGTCGCAGAAATGCTGAATCTAGTTTGATTTTCATTCTGACATTTACTTTTATTGATTGACACTTATTGATTGATAATTACATCGAAATGCAAGTGTTGTCATTATATCACAGCCCTCATATTATTCCCCACCATATATTTCCACATGTTTTTCTCTTTCATATTTTCTGCTGTCACCCAAAGAAACCACCCATTTTTTTGTGAGTCTAACTCTGTGGACTAGTCTGAACATCCAGGATAAGGTTTGCCACATCTCAGCGGGAAAAGAGAGAGAGAGAGCCAGAGCTTTGATTGTTATTGCAAATAGATTTTTACACAACACCTCTTAAAATTTAAAGGTAGTTATTGCCCAACATTAAAATTTGACAGGTGAAGCGAATAACACTGATAACACCACGCAACAAAAATTTCTTTCATTACATTTTGAAGTGTTTCTTATACCATCTCGGTGCACTGATTTTGATGGTAGCGTTTATTTTCATGTAGCTTCAAGGGTTTAGTTAGAAAAAAAACTAATCTTCGTTGCTCGGCTGATGGTCTTTTGTTATACTTATAATTTTTTGCATATTAATCTGTTAATCGGGTGCCAACTCTCACTCATTTAACATGAGACACATGCATCAGTGAGAGTAATATGAAAACAATAGTAGTATTACAACCTTATAATGAAAAATATACAGACAATTTAGTTTTTCTCTAGAACCATTTACGTTTACGGCATTTATCAGACGCTTTTATCCTAAGCGACTTCCATTCACCACCTACAGGGGGCAGTCTCTCCTTTGAGCAACTTGGGGCTAAGGGCCTTGCCCAGTGTGGTGTGCTGAAGGTAGGATTCGAACCCATGACCTCTTGGTCTAGAGGCAAGTATACAACCTACTGCGCCACCACCACCATTCTCTAGAACCTTTGAAAACGGATTAAGAAACAGACCCAGTTACCCAGTGTTATCTCATTACAGGGGTCCCCTTCACAAGGGGTGGAACCGTCAGTTCTTGAAGTTGATGGGTTGAAAGTAGAACAAAAGGACAAGTGGAGGGATCTGAGTGTTTTTGACAAGGGCCAAATTACATGACTGCGTCAGAGCATCTCCAAAAAGGGCATATCTTGTGGGGTGGTCCTGGTATGCAGTGGTTTGTACCTACCAAACTTGGTCCAAGGAAAGACACCCATTGAACAGTGACCATGAGAAGAAGACAAGCCAGCAGAATCAGTGTTATCCTCTAGACCAGTGGCCCCCAACCCCCGGGCTGCCCGGTACCGGTCCGCGGGCTGCACAGGAAAAAAAACACTTGTATGAAAATGCTGTTAATAAAGCTGCGAGTACACATTGTATGTACGTTTATTATTATATTTTAAAGATATCCCATTATTATATATTTAAAATATCCCTATTTTTATGCGTATCATTTATTTGTATAAATACGTATACGTATATTTATCTGCCAGTCCTTAAAGGCCGGGCCGTGAAAATAGTTTCTGACATTAAACCGGTCCATGACCAAATAAAGGTTAGGGACCACTGCTCTAGACAAAGAATCTGCTGTAGATATCTTGGTGTCAGATTCTACAGCTCACCTTCAGAGGTCTTGTGGAGTTCATGTCTCAATGGGTTAGTGCTGCTTGGCAGCATGACAGAGATCTGCTTAATATTAGGCGAGTGTTTTTTATGTTTTGTCAGTTCAGTGTATTACACAACATTACATCATTCCGTCTGCTCTCTTCCTCAGAATTACTTGCCAAAATGTAGTGGCACACAGTGTGACATGGGGGCTAATAAAAAACAGCAGAACCTTTTTTGTGACCATGCTTTTTAAAAAAAAAAAAAAAAAGAACTCTCAGCATAGTGTAGTGATGTAGTTCTGTTTTTTTTCTATCCAGTATAGAATGGCACAGAATTTTTTGGTTTAGAATTCTTTTCCACACAAGTTTGAGAAAGAACTGGTAAAATCAAGTATAATTTTAAATATTACAAATAAAATAAGACCTAAGTTATTTACTATAGTGCTATTTAGATGCAGTGCACCTCATAACCCTGGCAATTC
Organism: Phenacogrammus interruptus; assembly: GCA_037974425.1. Taxonomy (NCBI): domain Eukaryota; kingdom Metazoa; phylum Chordata; class Actinopteri; order Characiformes; family Alestidae; genus Phenacogrammus; species Phenacogrammus interruptus. Next base: position 20,462,858 of record JBBPCW010000006.1, on the reverse strand, counting down.
TCCATAAGAAATTGAGGTGGGGTGTCACTTTTCCCCCAAAGCAGGCGCAGGTGCAGACTTCCAACTTTTTCTGATACTTTTAATTTTTAAAAAACCAAACAAACGGCGTGAGGGTCGGAATCAAGACTTAGACGAAACACAAGCACTTATCCTGAACTCACCCCAGCTGTGACTAATAACAAAGAAAACCCCTCACACTTCAAAACAAAAGCCCCAAAACAAAACCTTACATGTGAAGACCTCTAGCGGCCACTGCCAAGACACGATGGGGGTGGGGGAGAATACCAGGGTACCTGCTACTTCGACTACTAGTCACAGCAAAGAATGGGAATGGGGGTGCTCACTTTTGTAATCTTTTTGTTCAAGGGTAATTCTGTTTTTTAGTGAAACTGCACTGTTATACTAGGTCAGGATAACAATTTAATGTGATTGTTTAATCCAAAAACACAAACCTATCATCTGTTCTCTTCTTCAGGTGTCCTTCTTCTTGTTCATCATCTTCGTGGTGTACACTATGCTCCCCTTCTCTATGAAGGATGCCATCCTTGCCAGTGTTGTCACCTGCTCATCTCACACTGTGGTCCTGAGTGTGTGCCTGTCTACCGGAAGCGAGCGTGCGGAGCCGTTAGTGTGGCAGGTCAGTGCCCTTCTCTCTGTCTTCCCAGTGGCCCTAGCAAGGGTTGCCAGAATTAGCTCATGCTCCAACTGCTGCTGTGTTTGTGAAGGGGCGTGCTGTGCGGTACAGTTTCTGCCAGGTCACTGTGTGTGGTTGTTTTTACACATTTTTTAGGACAGTGATGAGCTTTGTGGACTTACCAACGAAATGCTTCTGGATTTATAATCTTTTTGGTTGCAGAAATTAAGATTTAGGAGTCGAAAATATGTTGAAAGCATGAACTTACAATGTGTAAATGTGTGTGTATGTGTGTAGCATGTTATTTATCCCAATGCAACTAAAGAGGATGCAGTTTTACAGTTCTTTTGAGGCATTTTCCTTTTTACATGCAGAAATGTGTATCTGACCAATCTAGGTTTTAAACTCAATGAGAAAAAAACAGATCAGAACAGATTATTTATCCCAAAGTTATAGCAGCAACAGCAGCAAAAGTAGTATTGCAGCTAAACCATACCTAAAAGTAGTAAACATTACAAAAACAGTAAACCCTTGCTTATTGCTGGGGTTACGTTCCAAGAGCACCTGCATATAGTGAACAAAACACATTGTGACGTGGTAAAAAAATGCCTATTTTTATGATGTAAACCCTAAACATGCCCTTAAATATGCTCCCAAAACACCTTAATTGCATTTAAACTGAGTATCCTTAAAGAAAATATAAAAACCCGTGTTCGTACTGTACAGTTTACACTGAGCCGTTCAGTGCGAGAATGTAAAATAGTGATGTTAGTCCTGTATACTGTCCTGTAATTCATGCGTGCATGTTTTCTTTGGGAAATACAGTAATAAATGCATTTAATTTATTGTAATAAAAATATAGGAGTTTAAGTAGAACAAAACAAAAAACATGAGAACACTCGAGACGCTCCACGGGGGAAATTCTGGACTGCAGCCAATCAGCAGCCAATCAGCAATAAGGAGAAATAAATAACGTTCTCGGATTGGCTACTTTCGAAACTCCCTCCTCTAAGTACAGCTGACTGTGACGCCTGGGCCTCGTTCGCCATGCCCCCTTGTCCTCGTGCTGGTTGTTTATGTTTGAGTCACCTTTCGGACGTCACAGTCGTACTCAGAGTGGGAGGTTTAAATAAATTTGCAATGGACTCTGAAACCGTGTCTGCTGATCCGTGTTAAAGCAGTAAACATATTCAGCATAAATTACAAACTGTGATCAAATATAACTTAATGTAAAAGTTAAAAACACCAGTCCTCTGCAATACAGATTGTATAGATATATTGCCTTGAGTTAACTGTATTGGAGTATAGCTGAATAGGGCCAGCCTTTTGATCAGTTTGTGTGGCTCTATTGCTCTCTTCTAACATATTATGGCAAAGAAGATTGCACTTGCCACAATGGTGTGGGAAAAAAATCACCAAGATCTTGCTGCAAATATTAAATGCTTTATCAGAAAGTTTCAGAAAGTTTTAATACCTTCCTGTGCAGTTCAGCCTTCTATCAAAATGGACTATAGAGATTATAGATCTTCTCAGGTGGTATTTACTGGTCTGCATTTTCCCCTGAACTACTATCTCATTGGTCTGGTCCATACTGAAGAGTAGATGGTTCTTTTCATACAACTCAAAAAAGTCCCTATAGATTTTCATCTCTTATGCACCCTACCATTGCAGAGTCATCTGAGGTCTTACATAGGAGTGACAAAGTTTAATTTTACCAGGGTGGGACAGCATGGTGCGGGTGATGTGTGATATAAATGGTTGTTGATCTAACATGATAAATAGTATAGATACTTCAAATTTGCTGAATAGATCATTCATCAATAGAGTGCTTACTCTTGCATGGCCACAAATTTCCAAATCTCACTCAGTTTAAAAGCATTTTTTTCGTAGAAAATCGCATTTTACTTGTTTTACCTATTGGAAACCAATTGAAATTTTACAGTTACTTGTCATTTTTCACTGCCTGTTTCTAAAGTGCAACTCCTGCACATGTTAGTTTGGGCAAATTTGTTTAAAAACTATAATGAAATCTATTTTAAGTAATTCAATGTCACAAAATTATGTAAAAGTTTAATATTATATTCTTCTACATGACACAGCATAGACATCTTTGTTTATTATCTACCGCCTGGGAGACCATATAGACCAGGTATAGTAGTGTTACGTAAAAAAAAAAAAAAAAAGGTTTTGGAAATGTACTCAATTTTTGCTTTGTAATATTATGTTTCGTTGCATAACCCTAATACAGTATGAAGAGAAAAGAGTTTCTTATAGGGCTCCAGTGTTGCTCAGTAGCCATTCAGGCAGCTCCTCGGGCCTGTCCCTGAGGTCTGTCTGACAGATGTGTAATTTCCTGGCCAGCTAATAATTATCACCTTATTATGGCCTATACTATTATCATAAACTGTCATTTAAACAGTTTTAATTCAATGTGTTATTTTGATGTTTTAGATTATAACAAGTTTAGGCATTTTATATTATTTAGCAGACAATTTTATATAAAGCCATACACACAGCAGGTGAGTTATAACATCTTAAAAACAAAGAACAGTGATATGTAATCAACTGACCACAGCAAGAAAACGTCCTCAAGATCCTACCTTACATAACAGTGAGTTTGTCATACCCATGTATCTAAAGGCTGTTCACTAAAAATAACTCAGCTTGGAAAGACTAAAGATTAGTGAAAAATATCAAAATGATAAATACAAAACAACACAAAAACAAACGGACACAAAGGGTAATCCTACACTTTATTTGTGTGGCTCTAGTTTTGACATTCAAAAATTGGGATAAGTTGCTGAGCCATCAGTCTTGAAGAGGCTTGTGCGATTTGTGTAAAGTTCTTTCTTCATCCTCATAATGGAATCGTACAATGGAACATAAATGTAACAATGTCAAACCAAGATTTAAGATTTTCCACACTTTTTTCTTACCTCCATATTATTGCCAATATCTTGGTCAACGGAAATTCTGTCAACTCACCTCATATTGAAAACAGTCTGTTTAAACTGTTAGATCTAAGCAGTCTGTGTTGTTAGCTTTTTTTTGCTGTAAAAAAAACATGTGTGTAATCTTGTATGTAGAAAAATCAAAAATGCATTTAAAAAAGGTATCTACCGTACTTTTTGCATTATAAGCCGCTACTTTTTTCTAAAATTTTGAACCCTGCGGCTTGTAGTCCGGTGCGGCTTTTCTATGGATTTTTTCAGGATTTTTGTGATGGCGTAAGAGGATTTGTTTCGGTTTGTTGTG
>JBBPCW010000006.1:20434951-20448585 GCA_037974425.1 Phenacogrammus interruptus | reverse complement strand
ACACACACACACACACACACACACACACACACACACACACACACACACACACACACACACACACACACTCGCACTTATATGCTGCCCTGAAGCTCCGATGAATATTTCTGTCCTTGCTCACACCCTGAATGTTAATGCATTTGCTTATGAAGTTTCAGGTAGACTTCTTGTGTGAAACTCTGAGGACATTTGAAAGAGAATGCAGATATAATGCAGTGCAGTCAAAATTATTTGTAAAATGGGCATGCAAAAATGAATAGCATGCTCATTTTTGAGTAAACGTATAAAAGTAATATTGTTATTATGTAAGTAATAAATATAAATAATTGTCTAAAATATTGGGTCAAAGTAAGCAGTGTCAGTAAGAGTAATGAAAGTACTATGAAATAGACTTTTCTTTGCATGTGTTCACAAAATGACAAAATATTGAGCCAGCCGTTCCTGTTCTTCTCCAGTCTTCTGCAGCCCCCTTTCTGTTCCTGTTCATGTTGAGCAGAGGATTTGTCACAGTGAGCTGGTACAGTCTTGAGAACATCAAGTGTATTGCCTCTGCTTCTTATGTAACCTATGGCATTGCACAAGGGGCATTTGAGGGTCTAATTCACTGTGGCAGTTTGGAGTGGAGATAAAACCTGGAGTGGAGATCCTTGTGTGTGAAAGTGGAGTCAGGTGGAGTGAGGTGTAGTGTGAATTAGAGTACTTTTCATTCAAAACTACAGAATAAAACAAATTTTCATTCAGGGCTTACAAAAGATGTATCCCATAATTAATTATAAGCCTGATGAAAACAACAGTTGATATTCATCATTTCCTATATTACTAGAGTTGAACAGTTAAACCCACATTCACAGCTGGTGGTTGGTTAGTGTTGTGGACAACATCACTGCCTTCCAAGCAGGAGAGTGGAGTCCAATTCCTAACTCGGGCAGCTCACCACAATACATCAATAAAAATCCTTGGACAAGACTCCAAATAGTACATTCGCTTACACTTGTGGCGTGCAAAAGCCGCTTTGAATAAAAGCTTCTGCTAAATGTTGTAACTGTAATCTAATAACTTACCATCCTTTAAATATAGTCACCCTTCAAATCCTACAGTTTGCGTCTTTCCTTTCAAATGTCCTCATTGATATTGATTGTTTGTTTTGACATTCTCGTTTCCTCTTCGGTCTGTTCCTTGTTTCTGAGAGAACACGATGCTTTCTTGCAGTATTTTGTATGCTGATATTGTTGGCTTCACTCGCTTGGCCAGCGACTGCTCTCCCGGAGAGCTGGTCCACATGCTGAACGAGCTTTTTGGCAAATTTGATCAGATTGCCAAGGTAAGCCACCAGTGGTCTTGATATTAATCCAATGTAATGATGTAGTATGACTCATACGTTATTCCCTGATGTTTCCGACCCTGTAGGGTTCTACAAATCTCTCTTGTTCCAAAAAATATGTCATTAGTATTGTGGAGTTAGTTGCCTGTCCTTCAAATTCTCCATGCTGAGGCCAACTCCATTTTTTTTGTTTTTTGTTTTATTAGGAAAATGAATGTATGAGAATCAAGATTCTTGGGGACTGTTATTACTGTGTGTCTGGTCTCCCTGAGTCGTTGCCTAACCATGCCAAAAACTGTGTGAAAATGGGGCTGGACATGTGTGAGGCCATCAAGTAAGTCCATTCTGCCTTTAGTACATTTACAGGACTTTGTCACACTAAGGACTAAGTCTCTGATAAGTCTCTCTCTGTGATGTGATTTATATATATATATATAACTCTACAGTGGAGTGGTTTGTATACATTTCTTTGTTGTAAGATAATACATTTCAATTATACACATACATTTCTGCATTTTGGATTTTATTTAAATCCTTTATATATTGATTCTTTATATATTATATAATGAGCTTTATATATTGATGTTTGTGTTTAATCTTTAAAATACTATATATAAAAATATAAAGTCTAAATAAATTTTTTTAAAACTATGACGGCACAGATGGTACTTAGGATTACGCTGTTGCACTTGGTAGAGATCAAGTAGTATCAGTAATGCTTATGTTTGGCACATAGTGAAATTATTATTAAATAAATTGTTAACTTGTTATGATAGGGGCAAATGCCCAAGGCTCTTGCTATCCCAGTCCAGGCCTGATAGGTCTTGCTGCACTTCTGAGAAGAACATGACATCTGGCTTTCCTGATAATGACTTGAGGGCCACAGAGATCAGTGCATGTGAAATGAGAGCTGCTGCAGTTTAGCTAAGCCTAGACAAGAAGCTAGTCTTTATCTGATCCTCCTGTTTAGCAGCAGCACCACAGAATGTTATCTCTGTATTAGTTGACTGGCTGATAATTTCCTGTGGTGTAAAATCTTTGCTGTTGTTGCTCAAAAAGGGTGAATTATTGCAATAAAAGAGTTCTTATGTAACATATAGTGGTAATACTGTTATCAAGAAAATATATTTGTATTGTTGTAATGAACATTATAGCATTCATAGCCAGCTTCTGCTAGGCCTGAATGATGGGGTGGTATTGTCGAATGTGGTTGATGGTTGACAAGATTGATGATGCTTTGTAGGTGATAATTGTTGACAAAGAGAACAAATTGAATTCAATAGTTATGTTCTATTTACAAGGACTATTTTATTATCAGAATCAGAAAACATTATTGCTCATGGAGGAAATTGCTTAATATTCTTCTATTGTTGTGTAATCAATTTTTGCTGTCACTAAGCATCCGAAAATACCTACTGTGTACATGCACACATTTTGTATAGTGTACAGTCCTTTTTATATTTTATTGTTAATAATACAGTTGGTTGGGGTTCGAGTCCAGGTCCTGGACTTGTTTGTGTGGAGTTTGCATGTTCTCCTCGTGGTGGCGTGGGTTTCCTCTGGGGTCTCTGGTTTCTCCCACAGTCCAAAGACGTGTGTCAGGTGAACTGGGGATTCCAAATTGACCGTAGGTGTATGTGAATGGTGGGCTGGCACACTGCCCAGGGTGAGTCCCTGCCTCGTGCCAGGTGATGAATACAGCTACTTTTGTTATAAATTGGCCTGGTACAGCTTCACATGTCTCACAGTGGCAAAGAATAATTGTTAGCATCATAAAAAATTCCTACTGAGATTTATCTTCAGCCCAAACAGACAGGAGTACTTGTACGTCGTCGTTTATATCTCCATTGTTGTTGTTTTTTCCGCTCCTTGTTTCTGGAGGTAGTTCTGCTGGCACCAGTCCACAATCCTGGTTAAGTTCCCTGTACTCCTTGTCGTGCCCGTCATTGATGAGGCCAGCTATTGCAGAGTCATTGGAGAACTTCTGTAGGAAACACTTGGTGGAGTTGTGTGTAGAGTCTGCAGTGTAGATGGTGAAGAGGAACGGTGCCAGAACCGTTCCCTGTGGGACTCCGTACTGCAGACAACACTGTCTGACACATAACCCTGAGTTCTCACATCCTGTGGCCAGTTAGTGAGGTAGTCCAGAATCCATGTTGTGAGGTGATGATTCACTCCTGTGTACTCCAGCTTGTCCCTCAGGATTGTGGGAAGGATGGTGTTGAAGGCACTAGAGAAATCAAGGACATGATTCTCACAGAGCTCTCAGTAGTCTCTAGGTGAGAGAGGGAGCAATGTAGGTGGTGAATGACGGCATCATCCACTCCAGTTACAGGCTGGTAGGCAAACTGAAGTGGGTCCAGTGGTGAGCTCACAAGGGGCAGAATTTGAGCAAGGACCAGCTGCTCCAGGGTCTTCATCAAGTGGGATGTCAGAGCCACTGGACTGTAGCTGTGGGATGTGGGGTCTTTGGCACTGGTACCACACAAGAGGTTTCTCAGAGCTGTGGAACTCTCCTGAGCTTCAGACACAGGTTGAAGATGAGCTCCATCATCCCGCACATTTGATCTGCACAGGACCTGACAATCCTTGAGCTGATTCCATCTGGCCTCGCTGCCTTCTTGGCTTTGAGCCTCCTCAGTTCCTTCCTTACGTGGATGGTTGAGAGAGACAGTCCGGAGCCGTGTGCTGGATGTGATCCGGATGCTGTGGTTGGGGGTGGGGAGCAGTGAGCAGGGTGTGTAGAGGAGGCATGAAGTGTCTGAGGTGTCAGTGGTGGGAAAGCAGCAGTTGGGGTGTCTGCAGCTGATGTTGCAAACCTGTTAAAGAATGAATCAAACCTGTTAAAGAAATGATTCCGTTCATTTGCCCACCTCGCATCCCCCACAGGCAGAGAGTTTTGATCTTTGTGGCCCAAGAGAGGCCTCTCCAGACTTCACTAACATTGTAGTTGGCAGAAGATGGTTTTCCATCCCTGATCGGTCCTTTCAGCTCTCCAGATTTGAAGGCCCTTCTCTTCTGCTTGAGGACGGCTTTTATTTCTTGGGTAATCCAAGGTTTGTTGTTGGTGAAGCACCACACAGTCCTGGTAGGTATGGTGTTATCCACACAGAAGTTAGTGTAGTTCGTAATGCAGGTGAGAAAAGCTGTCAATGTACTCCCCGTGGTCATCACAAGGCACGTCCCACACAGTAAACTCAAAACAGTCCTTAAGAGACTCCTCGCTCTCCTCCGACCTTCTGTGCACTGCGCGGGTGACTGGTGGCTCCCTGCAAACTAAGGACTCATACACAGGAACAAGTTGCACTAGGTTTTGCATTGGCAAGTCCAATATTTTATTTTCTCTGGTGGGGCATGTGCACATACTGGGTGAACAGAAGGGAGAGATGGTCTGTATCATCTCCTTCTTGGGCGACAGCACTCCCTCCAGCACGACACCTCTGTCTCTTATAAACGTATTAATTTATTAAACACTTTTTCTATTGTCCCTTTAGCTTCAGTTGTCATGTGAAAAATGCTCCAGCTATAATTTATTTACTTTGCATACAGTAACTGTCACGAACCAGCCAGTGGCCAGTTAAGGCCACGTTTTTTTTTTCTGTTTAGTTTTACCTGTTTTGTTCGATTTCTAGCAGGTCTCAGTTGGGTTTTGGGCTTTTATTTTGAATTCCCTGTTCACGTGTCTCAGTGTCATTGTAGTTCTCTGTCTGTGTGTCATGTGTTCCTGAGTTCTACCTGTTTACGTTTAGTCCCGTGATTATATGTGTTTAAAAGTCTGTCTGTTTCTTACTTTCCTTGTGTTTCCATCGCCTTATTTCCCCACCTTACTTCCGCCTTATTCCCCGTCCTGTTTCCCTGCCTGTTTTCCCCTTTGCCTGTGTGCACTAGATTTGCCATCCGGAGGCCATTGCGCCTATTTCTGTTTGTTTTTCTTTTCTGTTAAATAAAAGAACCACAGCATGGACATCTGCCTGCCTGCCTGTTCTTCCCAAGGTAAATCAGAGTCATGGGCTCGCGCCCTCGACTCTGACAGTAACAATCACCGCCTTCTTTAAAATCCTTTAAAGGTTGAACTGATTGTACTGATTGAAGGCCAATAGAGAGTTTTTTTTGACAAATCTTTCAAATACTAAATAAAAAAACAAATACAAGTATAATGAACAAGTACTCAAGCATTCAAATTATTCAGCCCAACAGACATCTATATAACTGAAGAGCACTAGAGCACCTTTGCTAAAAAGATGGAAATCACCATGTTGTTTTTATATGTAAAGCATGTGGTCATGAATTCAAACTCACACCTGGAGGTGTATCTCACCGATACACATTTGCAGTCCGAACTTTCAGAATAGAAGGGGACTGCTAATTACCAAAAGGTGTGCCATGAGTTATATAATCTAATATATGATTTCATTGAATCATATATTAGATAATAAATTAATTAAATCATATATTAGATCATATAAATCATATACAAGTTAATTAAATCATTTAATGCTAAAATCCAGGTAACTGATGAAGGATGAGAGGGTGACTAACTTGCATGCAGCAACAGATGGACTGCAGTCTCTAACTCCAACAAGGTGGAACTATAGGGTAAGGGGTCCTAATAAACAGGTCTGTGATTTTTTATGATAAAATGTGCTTTCAGCACCCCACTCCCCCGTTGTATAATTTGTGTATAGACATAACTTTGTTTTCATCACCTGACCTTTGCAAATACTGTCTCAGAGTAGTTTTTTTTTATATTGTGTAACCTTTCTCCTCAGAAGGATTACTGTGCCAGTATAAAAGGTAACCTTATTGGGCATAACAAAAAATTCCTGTAGGCCACAGGGCCAGTAAACATGGATGGGGTTTTCTATTCTCTTTAGCTTTGTGCTCCACTGCAGACTTGATATTTCGGTCTGGACTGGGAAGTAACAGAAAAAGCATAGTGAAAGGCCAAACTCATTTCAAAAGGTCACAAATGCTTGTGGACTTTGCATATGACTTCAAAGCCACTGAAATATATGTATATCTGGACCAAAAGGTTTTACACCAGACCACCACTCTCTTGTCCTGTAGGAAAGTACGAGATGCCACTAATGTGGACATTAACATGCGAGTGGGGGTCCACTCTGGAAATGTTCTATGTGGCGTCATCGGCCTCCAGAAGTGGCAGTATGATGTCTGGTCACATGACGTGACATTAGCCAATCACATGGAGGCTGGCGGTGTACCCGGGTATGATTGCTCATTTTTATCTTTAACTGTTTTTAATAGCAAGGGTTTCCCCCCCCTTACATACTAACACTTGATTTGATTTTTCCATCCCAATGAACAGACGTGTTCACATTACTTCTGTCACGCTGGAGCACCTGAATGGGGCGTATAAAGTGGAGGATGGTTATGGCCAGGAACGGGACCCTTATCTGAAAGAGCACGGGGTTGTGACTTACCTAGTGATCAACCCAAAGGTGAAGAATAGTCTTAAATAGCATTAAAACCTACTAATACTGGACAAAGTAGAAGATCACATCTGGGGTTATAATTTTAATATCTATTAACCTTTTATGATTAATATTACTATTTATATAACTGCATAATTATATAACCCAGAGTCATGCAACTAATTATATTTACACAGGCTTGAACCTACACTTTTGACCTTTTTCCATTTGCTTTTTATGTGTATGGACAGGCTGAGAGGAGGAGTCCTCAGCATCACTATAGACCTCGGCACACTCTGGATGGAGCTAAGATGCGAGCATCAGTCAGAATGACCCGCTACCTTGAGTCATGGGGAGCTGCCAAGCCCTTCGCCAACCTGCACCACCGGGACAGCATGACTAATGAGAACGGCAAAATTAACACCGCTGTGAGCTCCATGCCAATGGCACCATGTTGAGTTTCATTGTCCAAAGTATTAGACCTGATCAATCCAATTAAGCTTTCTGTTGAAAGGCGATGAATTATATTCTGTGCATTTCTGGCACCATGTCTTACATTAGCTTACTTGCAATTCTGATTATAGATAATGATCTTTGAACGAAAGGAATTGCCTTATAAACCTTGTGATTTATCTTCAATAGGATGTGCCACTGGGTCAGTACCACTTTCAGAGGCGTTCAGAGAGGTATGTCCTGTTCTTTTTAAACGACTGCTTCTACTATAGTCGCTTTCAGAAAAGGTCTGTGAAATTTCACTGCACTCGTAGTGTGAAAGGCATTCCTGAAGCATTCTCTCTCTTGTATCCCACAGAACGAAATCTCAGAAGAGGCGATTTGAGGAGGAACTGAATGAAAGGATGATACGAACATTTGATGGCATCAATTCCCAAAAGTAGGTTCTTTTTGCCTTTGAAATTCAGGTCATTTTTTTGGTTAGACGGAATGTGATCCCAGTCTCGGTTCTAACTCTCATGCTGTGTTTTTCAGGCAGTGGCTCAAATCGGAAGATATTCAGAGAATATCACTGTTTTTTCACAATAAAGGATTAGAAAAAGAGGTAAGGCTACAATTTCTTTCTTCATAAAGTGACTACAAAACTATGATCACCAGCCACTTTATGAAGTATGTCCTTTATTTGAAGCTCCTCTTTGCTGGTGTAAAGTAAAGCACAATTTGTGTTTACTGTCCTTTAGCCTGTCATTAATGGTCAGTTTCTGAAACTGGTGATTTGGGCACCTGACCAGAGGTGGGTGATCCAGGTTCAAAGACCCTCCCCAGGATTTTGTAGCTACCTGTATCCTGCTACTGCTGGTTTGAAGGGACTAGAGAACCACGGCATTTGGAACAAAATGCTGGAGAGGACTTTTACTATTTGGACCTGGATTACCCACCTGGTAACAGACCATCAGCAAGCACCACCACTGTCACTGCTGTGTAGATCTGTGTCCACCAGCCAAATAATATCTGGTCAGCAGCTGTCCTGAGATCAGAAACTGAGCAGTGATGAATGGGGTAGAGGACGGCTGGTTGTGTCAGAGGGGATCTGAATCAAGGGGAGCTCATAAAGTGAGCAGTGAGTGAAAGTAACAGAGGTTCTTCTAATAAAGTGGTTTATGAGAGTATTCATTATTGTATTATCTGCATACAGATTTGAAAAGGTAAAGGTTAGAAACCATCAACAAAGCTCTCTAAATATTGCTACTATTGTCTCTTCATAGTACAGAGCAACAACCTTGCCTGCGTTCAAGTACTATATCACCTGTGCCTGTTTGATCTTCTTCTGCATTTTCATTGTGCAGATTCTGGTCTTGCCAAAGTAAGTTTGTTCCTCTTTTTACCAAGTTTAAACCTGTTCGATTCTAGACTCTGTAACTGGCTCATATTTGTTGAAAAATGTATTTCACTTTTTTCAGATAGCAGTTATGCTTTCAGATAACAGCTATGCATCTCATTGGGCCACCACAGGTTTATTAGGACAGTACTTGTGGTGGAAGGTCTGAATTACTACAGGCAAAATGTGCACCATGCAGTATCATTTATCTTGACATTTATCTTGATGTTGTGTGACTTAAAAGTAATTCACGAGCTCTATTAATTCTGTTAATGGTCTTTGCTTGTGTTGGTTTTTAATAAACTTCTTTTTTAAAAATTTTTTTTATCAATGCTAAATGAGCGCTTGCTATGCTGCCATTGCAGAACTGCTGTACTGGGCATCTCTTTTGGAATGTCCTTCCTCATTCTCTCCATGATTCTGCTTATTTGCTTCATTGGCCATTTCTTGGTAAGCATTTACTCAAATCAACAAGTTTTCAGGTGGCTTTGATTTTTTTAATCGTAGTATTGTTTGGGGTTTCGCAACATACTCTGCAACAAATCTGCAATTTCAGTTAAAGCCCCTTTAACTAACCTTTCCCAGTTCCAGCAGAGGAAACCTTGTTCTTGAAGAGCCCCCTTTGGTAGCTCATGTTTTTTTATTTAATTTTTTAGTTCTAATGACTTTTGGGGGGGGGGGGGGGGGGGCGTGGGGGGGGTCCCCCAACCAAAATGTTTTAAACGTGATCCTCGTGGTTTCCTAGCATTTCAAGTCCCCTTCATTACCCACTGCAACGATTTAAAACACTTGTGTCAGTTGCAGTGCCAACATACTGAATGATCACTCATGTTTTGTTTCACAGTTGACAGCCATTTAAAATATAATATAAAATATAATTTCCCGTACATGACAACAAATTTGAATACAGTCTGTAATCTCAGAATATCTTAAAACACTAATCAACAAATCCCCCTTTTTGCACAATCTGCTGTAACATTTATTTCTCATTATATTCCTCACTGGTACAAGCTTTCTCACCTGAAATTACTCCTCTGTCCTACTGGACATAGATGCAGCCTGCAGATCAGGCTCAGACGACAGGAAAGTGACACTGCGAAACCTTTTAAGACCATTTTGTCCACCATCCACCAAACTATCGGCTATTGCCATGAAAAATCATTACTGCTGTATTTCAGAGAGAGTAGCAGCGAAGTTATTTTTTGCTGGTCTGTCAAGTTTTCACAAGACAGCATGTTTATTTCTTTCCATCTCTTTCTCAAGCTATTTTTGGTGCATAGGCACGTATTTATATTATAAAATATTTTTCAAGCACAACACTGTATATTTACAGACTTTGTGTTACTTGTTGTCTGTGGCAAATGTACATAATACATGAAAGAAACAATTTTCTTTCTGTCTGACCAATTAAATCTGACCTCTAACTAAATTCTTTCTAATTGCCACCTCCATTCTTATCTCTTCAGCACTGCAGTAAAACAGCCTCGGCGTCATGGCTCTGGATCCTCCGATCCTCCAGCATCATTGCCAACAAGCCCTGGCCCCGCCTTACACTCACCATGGCAACCACCACCCTCATCCTGGTCATGGCTGTTTTCAACATGGCAAGTTCTGCTTTAGCCATGAGGGGCCAGAAACAGTATCTGAACTAAAACACTAATAAACACAGCACCAGTCAAAAGTTTGGATATATGATGGAATGTATTTGTCTCATGATCTTCGACATGTTTTGTTTAAATCTTTTTTATTAAGGTATTCAGTGAAACAGTGCAGTAGTAATTGTTGCACACAATGGTTTTTTAAGTTCTATAAAAAAAGATTTATATACACACTGTACACTGTGCAATTACAACAAACATATGGAACAAAACAAAACAGCCCTGAACCCCCCTCCCCACCCTAGGGACTTAAAATCATGGCACACTAATCGAGCGCTCAGCACTGTGTGATTATCCGAATCAGAATCAGAATCAGAAAACTTTATTTATCCCGGAGGAAATTGTTCACATCACAACTGCACATCACACATTACTCGGCCTGCATTGTCAAGATATATGAGGAGACCAGATCTTATCAAAACTGTCAAATTTATTTGCCATCAGGAATCGAATTTTTTCCAAATGTAGTACCTTAATCATTTCTTCCAACCGTAGTTTAGCTGATGGGGTTTCTGCCATTTTCCAAAACCTTAGGATAAGTTTCTTTGCTACAATAAGTCCATAGGACAGCAACTGTTGTTGAGATTTTTTAAGTCACATAATTTTATCAGAAATTCCAAATATCACAAGAAGTGGGTCGGGCACTAATACAATATGTAAAATATCTGATAGAGTTTTAAATATTTCAGTCCAGAATGAGATTAATTTAGAACAAAGAACATAACTATGCAAGGGCGTGGCTAAATCAGTCTGACATTTGTCACGAAGTGGGTAGATATCTGGAAAAACTCTGTGTAGTTTTGTCCATTGTCGATGGACAATCTTAAATTGAATAAGGCAATGCCTAGAGTTGACAGAGCATGTATGGATATTCTCTAATGCCTCCATCCAGAATTCTGAGCATATCTCCTCCCCCAGTTCTTGCTCCCACTGCAATTTTAAATTCTCTGTATTAGGCAAGCTCTTTGATAACAATGAGTTGTACAATAGAGATATCAGATGGCTGACCCTCCTCCAAGCCCCAAGAGATCATCCAAAGATCTTCGACATGTTGGTCTAAAGAATTATGCTTAAAATTGTAGTATGATATTCATTTGGCAGATGCTTTTATGCAAATCAGCTTAAATACAGGTCAACAGGTCAAAATCATCAGAGATGAGTTTGTGTAGGTTTTGTAGATTTCAAATCTGTGTTTAGTTTTTCCGGCACGTATAGTTTTTGTGATGAAGCTAGTTATATTTTAATAAAAACCGAATGCAAGTCTATTGCAAATCTAATATTACTAATAATTCATAAAGTTGCTTGTGACTGGGAAAAAAATGAAAGCAGATCTGAAATCAGCATGAAAAATGGTTCAGAAAACTTTTTGTTGTGTAATTTGAGGAAAATTTCAGGATGTGAGAACAGATTGTAGTGCATAATGCATTTTTTTTTTAAATTATTTAAAAAAGAAAACATTTTGGTTTTGAAATGTTTCCTTATAATAAATAGTGTTCAGTCAATAAAGTCTCAACATATGTGTTTTTTATTCAGGACTGCTGAAAACGCATCCCGAGTCCTAATGAAGCCGCTGGATAGAATATGTAAAGCTGAGTCAAAGCAAAAATGGGGATCTGAAATACAAGATCTGATTAATTTCATGTTACTTTGTTGTGAGTAAAAAAAAGTAAAAAAGCACCTGGGAATGTATGTCCAAACCTTTGACTGGAACCTTCCAACTTCCAAAGCTGCCATTCACTCAGAATAAAAAAGGCAAAGATCCTTTTTGTGGCTGAAACACACTGTTCTTGGTCATTTTGGCTCAGATTCCCGTCCATCTGTAACTTGGCAATGGGTGGCTGTTTCTGCTCCAAACCGGACCACCCCAGTCTCCATGCGTGTCACTATTTGTAAACACACTCTGGAAATGAGTTTCCCGTTGTCTGTCTTTAGGCAGCTTGTCACTCAAATTCAAATCCCTGCTGTGCCACTAGCTTGTCATTAAAACGCAGCACGATGTGAAGAGATAAGCCCCGAACCCGAGAAGGTTTTGGAACGGTGGTTTTAATTGAGCTTCTTTTGTTTTTCCATCAGCAGAAACAAACTGAGTCAGTACTTCACGACTTCCGCTTAATTCCAATCTTGAAAGATGTTCTGTAAAACTTTTAAGTGCTATATGAATGTGCCTCGTCCAAAAGGGAATACAGATACAGACTAAAACATGCAAGACACACTTTAAAAAGTAGCCTTATAGCGCCCTGTTCAAAAGCACTCGGAAGCGTATGCTTAATAAAGGAACATCATTTTTTCTCTCCTCTCTTCTCAGTTTTTTCTGGAGGACAACCTGACACCTCATGTGCCCCTTTATAATATATCCAATGAAACCCTATTTCAGCCTGATGGGCATCCAGTAGCTTTCCTGACGAAGAACAATTTCTACCTTCCTGTGAGTGTCTCCTTCATGTCTGTCTACAAAAGAGAGTCCATGCTATCCTCACTTTCCATTTTTCATTCTGTGCTGTCTGGTCTGCCAGGCTCAGGAAAGAAGGACATGAAGCTTAGTACCAAATGTATTTGTTGCCTTAGGCTTGAGTAGCTGGGCCTCCCAAATAAAGTTAAAAAAAAGTTGTTGAGGTCTAAAAATAAACTGATTATTATCTCCATGGATCATCGTAATTACTACAATCATTCCAGTATACATTATGCATGTAATTTTCTTTTTCAGGATTGTGATCCTTGTGTTGCTCTCCATGTCAGTATTTTATCTACAGCTGCATCCTGGGCCTCATCTCCTGTTCCGTGTTCCTGAGAATCAACTACGAGCTGAAGATGCTGATCATGCTGACGGCCGTAGTGGGCTACAACATCATCATCCTCCAGACTCACGCCTCCCTCCTGGATGAGTATAGCAAGTTCCTCTACAAAACAGAGGTCCTGGAAAGGTGAGTGCCTCTGTAGAATGGGGCTGTCTGTTTCTCTGACTGCTCTCTAATACTTTATTTCATATGCTAAATTGATTCTGGAGGACATTACTTGAGTCCTCTGCGTTTAACTCATGGCTGAATGTTCAAGGATACTTTAGTGGTGCCACTGGCTGTCCTCGGATTCAAACCCACAGGGCAACTCATAAGTATAAAGTGACCATACTGTCATACGTGAACACACCACAGCACACGGTGTAACAACCTGACCGCCAGCTGCCCCCACAAATCTTCAGCATTTGACGTACTGATGCTTCAGCTTATCTCACAAACTGCACTTAGCCACACTTACTAAATGTGCTTATTAAGCACAGGGTTTTAAAAAGCACAAGTTCCTTCTCAACAAGTATTTACAGGGGTGAAACACACACACACACACACACACACACACACACACACACACACACACACACACACACACACACACACACA
>JBBPCW010000006.1:20410112-20422935 GCA_037974425.1 Phenacogrammus interruptus | reverse complement strand
ACATAAAATGTTTTAAGACATCAGAATCTTTTTTTTCTTCATTTCCCTTCTCTAAAAACTGGTGCGTCTTATGGTCCAGTGCGTCTTATGGTCCGAAAAATACGGTAGTCTCCAATTCCATTTACTAGCTAGAGCTCCCCTATCACCACCAACACCGGAAAGGTGGAGGTTAACATGTATCTCCTCTGAGTCACGTAAAGCATCACCATTTTTTGGATGCAATGTCACTTGAAAGCGCAACATGCTGACAGCAATGCTGACCCCCAGTTCTGTTACGTCAGATAACAGATGCCCATGCTGGCAAGCATCGTGATGGGGAGAGGGGGATTGTCCTACCCACCCAGAGAGAGCGAAACAAGTTGTCTTGCCTTTGACTCGGATGCAACGTTCAGACATTTGCGCCACCCAGGAGCCCACATTTGTAGTTATTTTGGGGATTTAAATTAGAGCCTCCTGCTCAAAGCTTCAAGCCTCAGTCAGCTAGTGACTGGTAGACACAACAGGCAATGTTCTATATACAGTAACCCCCCCGCATTTCACAGGGGTTACGTTTCAAGAGCACCCACCTATAGGAGGACAAAAAAGGGAAAAAATAATGCGATCGGATTGGCTACTTTCCAAACTTCCACCTGAGTACAGTGAGGGATGTGTTAAAGGGCGGCAGCCAATCAGCAGCGAGGAGAAATAAATAGCGTTCTTGGACTGCCAACTTTCAAACCTCCTGCCTCAGAGAACAGTGGTATTTCACTGTCTCAAGAAGCTCTTTCTCTCCACAGTACAAAAACAGTTATAGTTATTTTTACATGGAAACGTAGCTGAACTTACATTAATATTTATGTTACAACATTATTAAATTAAATTTTTGTGTAATTTAGCACAAATATACAAATATTTATATATTTCCGCGATAAAAGCTGTGATGTCTGAGCCTCGTCTGCTATGTCCTCTCGTCCTCGTGCAGGGTTTATGTTAGGGCCCCGTGCTTAGCAACCCAGCATGAGGATGAGGGGGCGTGGCGGACACAAAAAAAAAAGGCAGAGAATATCTGCCTTTGCCGTGCATGTGCAGGGTTTCAGCGAAAAATTATTAGTTTGTTTCTCACAAAAAATCTTCACGAAAACAAAAAATCAAAAATCACAGATATCAATAAACTAAGTTGGCAATGAAAAGTCAAGAATATAATAAATTGAACCTGTAGAAAACATTTGTGAAATGGGACATCATTATTTACAGGCATTCTCCAGTTTTCTTTTGTCTTTTGCTGTGCTGCTTGGAAACCCAGAAATAAACAAACAATAAAAATCATAAAAAGTGAGTAATGCAGAAAAACAGAAGGGGTTAACAAGCTAATAGCATTCTCTGCTAAACTACCCTCCTAGTCTGTTGACTATTATTAACTTGTATGTTTGTGTGAGAGCCTTTTTCCTTTTCTTTCACTGAACACAGCAATGCATTTTTACTTACGCTCCAATGCATGTTTGGAATCTAATATAATATGCTGTCTTTTGTGTGCTTGTAATAGATCCATGGTGTGCATCCAATCGCTTTTTTAATTTTCCATTTGTACTTTTGTTTCATTTCTGCAGTGAAAAAAAGGAAAGTAGGGAATCTGATTAGACAGGGACATGAAGCAGAAGAAAAAGACAAGCTGTAGGTAGAAATGGGCAGGTCTGCATTATCACTCCCGGACTGAAAATGAGCTCCCTCTGGCCCTGTGGATACGGACAATTACACATTAAAGATTTTTCCACTAGCTTTAAATTGGTTATTGTAGCAGGAAAATGTGGTGCATGTAAGAATTTTTGTTAAACCTAAATGTTCTGGAGGGGAAAATGTTAATATCACATCTATAGAGAAGGGTGGGGAGTACTAATACGGCAGCCAGGATCTCTAACATCACTGGGTGTAGATTCAATGTGTATTTAACAACTGTGTCAATCTCTAATGTGTGCAGTTCTGCATTTACCCACAATCACAAAAGTAAATTTTATTGGGACTTTGATGAGGGTGAGAAAAATATTTACACTAATATCATCACTATGTTAAACAGCATCAATACAGAATCGTGGGGAAGAAGTCAAACTTCTGTGAGGCTTGTAGGTTATTAGTATTAATGATTTTCTAATCCCCTCTTGTGTCTGACAGGATCTGTATCACCAGTCGTACGACCTTGTCTGTGTGATGTTTGCGTCTATCCCAGACTTCAAAGAGTTCTATACAGAGTCAGACGTAAACAAGGAAGGCCTTGAGTGTCTGCGGCTGCTGAATGAAATCATTGCAGACTTTGATGAGGTAATTCAGTGTAATTATTTATTTGTCTGAAACTAAATTTCAACACTTGAATTCCAATTCTGTATCAGGGCTATATCAACCAGTTTAAAAAAAGATATAAGTATACTAGTGCCGGGCCATTAACGGCGTTAACGGCGCAAGATTCTTATCGCGCGATAAAAAAAATATCGCCGTTAACGCCCACCCCTCCCCCCGGACAGAGGGAGCTGGGACTACACTACGTAAGCTATGAAGAATTTCACCTTGATATTTCAGTGACTTCTACGGTTCACGCACGTTTTAAACCTGTCTCAGTCTCTCTGTCGTTTGGGGGGGGGGGGGGCGGGCGGAGGGGTCTCGAGCACGTTAACGCCGTTAATGCCAAGATTACAAACGGCGTTAATGACGTTAAAAAAATTAATCTATGCCCACCTCTAAAGTATACTTAAATAAATGAAATGGTTTCATTTATTCATTCATTGATGCATTTATATAATACACTGTATGTTTTTTTTTTTTATCTGGGCATTTGTTTATTCATTTCTGCATGAAGTTTAATGTGTTTTTTCTGAAGTTATTTTTGTTATTTTGATATTTACTTGCTATTTTGTTTCTGTTTTTATTTGGGCATTTCTTGCCTTTTTTCATAGTTTAATGTATTTTCTGTCATTCTTGTTTTTGCATTTCTTTTCTCAAATTAGTTGTAGTCTTTAATATATTCTGTCAATATTTATTTGTGTATTTCCTTGCCAATATTACAACATTGCGGTGTGTTTTTACATCCAGCAATCAAGACCTGATTCACTTCACTTAAAAGTTTGATTCATTTTACTTTTGACAGTCTACTTCAAAAATATGACGGACAAAATTACTATAAAATGTATGTATTCCTTGAGTAACAAAGTACACTATCATTGTTGTTACAGAACCTTGGATATCCAAAATGCTAACTTTAGAGGATATAGAAAAAAGACCTTTCATGAATAATAACTAAAAATAAGATATTACAAATAGTAATTGTGGACAATTTCTGTTGGTTCAATTTCCATTCATTGTGATTTTCCGAGGGTAGTTGGTGTTTTAAAATACTGTAAAAAATGAAAAGTAATACAAGGTTAACATTTATGCAATAGCAGATGAGGCTCAAGATGGATATTTTGCATATTCTATTGTGTCTTAATAGCAGTGGTGTTACTGTGTTGCAGGGCATATTGTGTTGTGTATGTTTTTGGATGGTACGTAGCTAAATGTTGCTGTTTCGTATGTAGTTGCTGTCCAAACCCAAGTTTAGTGGCGTTGAAAAAATCAAGACCATCGGAAGCACTTACATGGCAGCCACTGGACTGAACGCCACTCCAGAACACGCCCAGGTAAAGCATTCACACATAACCTGTCATTTTAAACAGCTTTGGGCTAAGGACAAATGAAAATTGAGCTAAGAATACTTTGCCAAAAGGATGCTAAGATTGCTGTTAAAAAATGAAAGCTGATAGGAACTCATCAGAATTATGTAAAAGATCATGCCAGACACTATCATTTAGCTTTCATTTATTGATAGCCACTTTTTAGAGTACTCTTTGAAGAGATAAATATCATGACAACGGTATTCTAATGCACTTAAGAGCTATTGCTTCCCCATCTTTCTGACCACATGCAGTCAGAGTTACTTTCCACTCTTAACAAATGTCTGAGCCCAAACCCATTCCTATAAATTATACACTGCAAGTTTGGGGGCTTAGTTTAATGGCTTTTTGGAAGGGGTTGGCGTATTTATAATTTATTTGCTGTTTGAAATTTCAGGAGCATGATCGGCAGTACATGCACATTGGCACCATGGTGGAATTTGCCTTCGCACTGGTGGGGAAACTTGATGTCATCAATAAGCATTCTTTCAACGACTTCAAGCTAAGAGTTGGTACGTAGCTAAACAAAGTCTTTAGTAATAAACTCCACCATATGGACAAAGGGGACATTGGGACATTTCAGTGTTTGGCCTAGACCCCTTACCTCCAGTGAAGGACAAATCTTAATGCTTCAGCAGACCAAGACATTCTAGACAACGCCATGCTTCCAAGTTTGTGGACACACAAAGGGAAGAACCTTATCTATTCCTGCATGACTGTGTCCCAGTGCACAAAGCAAGCTCCATAAAGGCATGGCTGGATGAGTTTGGTGTGGAATAACTTAACTGCCCCCCATGGAGCCCGACCTCAACCCCATCCAACATCTTTGGGATGAACTGGAGTGGAGATTGAGAGCCAGACCTTCTCATCTGACAGCAGTGCCTGACTGAGTGAATGGGCACCATCTCCCACAGAAATCTTGTGGAAAGTCTTCCAAGAAGAGTGGAAGCTGTTATAGCTGCAAAAATGGGACACAATCCATATTGAAGTGTTTGAATGCAGTGTCATTAAAGTCCAAAGTTCCAATACTTTTGTGCATATAGAGTAGGTCAACAGTCACATCCCTAGTGAGAAATTGATAAAGAAAAGTGAAAATAAAGATCATTTGACCTGTTTTGACATTTCAGTACACAAAAGAATTAGCATTCCTTATGTAGCAACTAAAGCAAGCACCTTAATGCTCAATTTCACTGGCACTTTCCCAAACAAACCAGGCTTCTTAGACCAAGAGCCTCAGATTCGAACAGCCACAAGAATGCTGTACTTTCTTAGACTTTCCCATGCTGCATTCATTGTGCCTTCAAGCATGATTGTGCTGCCTGAAGGTTTTGAGTGGATTTGGCCTGTGTTCAGATCACTGGAGCTCAAGCCATCTGACTGTCATGTTTGAACAGTGACATCTGCCATGCTTCACTCCGTCCCTATTGAGTTCAAGCTGCTCCTGGTAGCTGTGGGTTTTTCAGTCCCCTACGCCCTTATCCTCATTTCTAAGCATACAGCAAACACAGCCTGACGCTGCCCTCAATCCAGTGCCACAGTAACGCTGGAAAAATGCATTTAGAGTCCTGTGTGACTAATCCTATATGTGCTGCTCAGAAATTGATCAGTTCAATTACTGTAGCAACGTTTAATTCAGCACTCCCATACACAAGGGGGTGTATGTAATTTTAGCTTGTTCAGTACAATCGTTTGTCACTATAACATAATAGAGTTGGGCAGTATTCATTTTCATTCAATTAGGTCACTGTAATTGGAGTAAGCCTTGGACCAGTGAGCCTGACTGTATATCTTTAAAAAACACAGCAACTGTGACCTACATTTAAATATTTAGACATAAAACATTAATGTTTCTGCAAAAAAGAGCACAGATTTGACGGTGTCCCGTGATAGAGGGTTGTTACTCCATGGTGAGGTTTCATAAATAAATCAATAAATATATGAATAGAATTGAATTAGACATATGATCCACCAGCATCATTTTCTGTCAGTGGAGTATATGGGATTGTACAGAGATCAGTGATTACTTTATGAATGGAAATATATTACCAAAACAAATCTAACACATGGATAATCAAATATATGAAATGATATTCCAGAGACTGCATTTACATGCACACCAGTGGTTCAGTATATACTGTAACATAATCTTTGGATGACATTCTTCTCACATGGGGAGGGGTGGTGATGTCATTTTTACTGCCAATTCTCAGTGAGCTTTGTTCCATCCTAATCCTTCATGTTGTTCCACACTCGTACATCATTTGGCATCTTTTACCTTCTATAAAACGAGCTTTAGAAATAACCCAGTCTTATATTAATAATATGTGTATCAACGTCTTTTCTATGGAAAGTTTGTTTTGTTTGAATGTAGTCACTCAAAAACATATATTACTAGTGTTGAGCCTAACCCATATATACTATCCTACCTCAGGACAGAGACAGTACAGGTTACTGCTGGCTGTGAACTTCATTGTCCAGTATGATGTTTACTTTAAAACAGTCTCAATTAACAAAGGACAAAAGAGCTCATTTTTGCAGGATGGAAAGACGTCCTTTTTATTAAACCTTTTGTCAAACATAGACTTAATTAAATATTTAAAGGACAAAAAAAGGACAAAGTGATACCAGCGATGAACTGAGATGAAAATGATACATTATGTGTACACAAGTATCGGGGCACACCTGTTTCTCTGGGTTTGGGCTAGGCCTTTTTGCTATTGGTGAAGAACAATCTTAATGCTTCAGCATGACTGTACCCCAGTGAGCAAAGCAAGCTCCATGAAAAGACATGGTTGTATGAGGTCGATGTGGAAGAACATGACTGGCCCACACAGAGCCCTGACCTCAACCCCATCCAACATTTTTGGGATGAACGGCAAAGGGGGACCAACTGCATAGTAAAGTCTGTGTTGGTGTAATGACCCAATACTTTTGTCCATATAATGTATGTCATCATGAAGACATTTATAAAGTCAGACTGTGCAGGTCTAACTAAGAACTTCGGGTTAGGCTTAGTGTGCTTGTGAATGTAGTCGGTAACACCAGACCAGGGGAGGAGACATTTTTAGAGAATGTCACTACAGTGCAGAATCAGAAGCAGAACAATACTGATCACTCTTTCCCTGTGCAGGTATTAACCATGGGCCTGTGATTGCTGGAGTGATTGGGGCCCAGAAGCCTCAGTATGACATCTGGGGCAACACAGTGAATGTAGCCAGCCGGATGGACAGCACCGGGGTGCTCGGGAAAATACAGGCAGGCTTGATTTACAGTTTAAGTAACTATTTAACACAAGAATGCCCAAAAGCAGCAAAAATCTCATACTCTTTAATTTCACTTGGCATTTCATATGACAGTGTTACGAGCTTCAATATTGACAGACTCTGTGATTTATTTCAGCCGGGATGGCTGATTACCGTTGACAGCGGTGTAAATACTTCTAATAATGTCTCTCTTGTGCTTAAAGGTTACAGAAGAGACGAGTCGGATCTTGCTGGCGCTAGGCTACACTTGCTCATGCCGAGGGATCATCAACGTCAAAGGGAAAGGAGAACTCAAAACCTACTTTGTTCACACAGAAATGACCAGGTCTCTTTCGCAAGGGAATGTAATGCCATGAGCCAGCGGTGGTTAGTGAGCGCCTAGGAGATCCAGAGACATTTGTAAATAATCTCACCTTGTCCTTAGATGCACGAGATCTTGGATGTATTTAAAGTGATACCATTTCTGCAGTATCTCATAAGCAGGGTTTGTGCACAGGGTACATGTAAGTATGGTAGCAATTATTTTGTAAGAAAACCAAATATAACAAAAAAGTGTTTTGATGTTTTAACGCCATTGTTTTTTTTTCTTTTTTCTTTTTTGTAAAAAAAATTCATTAAACTTTATATGTACTTTTGTCTTCCTGCCGACCTCCTTTGTGTGGTTTACTTACACGAGGCCAACACAAGCACTGTTTAAAAAAGGTACTGGGACAAGGTAATTGGCAGAAATGTTGCTTCCAAAATCCCATGAATCCCATGTTTATTTTACAAGGAATACTGGCCCAAGTACAGGTTTAAACCCCTACTGATCAAGCCAAGGCAGATAGCATCAGACAAAAAATCTCTCTAGGAGCACAAGTAATGACAGGTCTTAAAAGAGAAGTTAAGCCTGTCCAGCTCTGGATGTGATGTTTGCAATGAAGGAAGGAAGACAGGATTGCCGGTGGACTGCATGACTGTGAAATATCCATGAATGAAGCTACAAAGAAGGCTCTCTTTTCTCTATAAAGACCTGTGTGTTTCCAGAGATACCTTATATTTGATGCATTATATTTACATCCCCCCAAAAAATGTTCACATTGTCACTCATCTATCCACTACTGTTGATTGAGTGGGAATAAATAAATCACTATTATAGCTGGATTCATTTACCAAGTAAGATCCAGTCATTTTAGTAGTTCCTGGTTTTATTTCTTAATCTGCCAAGTAATATTTCTGGAGTGAATTAACTTTTAATTACCTGCAACTGAGACTCACTTCAGTAAAAGCAGTCCTGTTCATAACACAGCCATGCAAAAACCGAAGCTGATCAAATAACCGTGCGCTGCGTTATTATAATTGAGTGCCGTGCTTGTGGCATAATGCGGACACGTACAAGAGAGCTATCCGCGACACTTCAGGATAATTACACACTCTACCTCTCGTATGAATCGGATGGTCAAATCCAACAAATTACATTGAAGAGCCCCTTCGGCACAAGTGGTCCATTTCAAATAGTTCTCAATTCCACCCTTTGTTTCAGAATGTACTGAACTGGAAGTCATGAAGTGATTTGATATGAAAATTCCTCCCAGGTATCTTTATAGTAGTGGCAATCCAGATCTGGGGCTGTCTACAATGCAAATGCAGCCATTTTATTTACTATCCAAACCGTTTGTAACGTTTATGATCACCATGGTGTTATCTTTGGCCATCAGTGATTCTCTGCTATCAACAGATTTGTAAAGGTTTTTCGCCAAAACCTTGTTTCAAAGTGATCATAAGACCATCATTTCTGAGACGTATGTCAGTCGGTTTCTAACCATTTTATGTTTTAATAAACGTTTTATTTCTAACCAATAGCTTTCTGTGGAGGAGCATTTTGAGGCAAAGACTTTTGATGCGGTTCCTATCACCGATGCTCAGTTTCTGTAGAACAAAGAATTAAGCATGTCTGATATATTTGATAGTAGGTTTAGATTTTTGAAAAACATAAAAATTCCCCTATCAAAACCTACTGAGAGAGTATGAATGGTTCTTTGTAGCTTACCTCTTCTCCTCTGTGTTGCTGGGAGTGTTGGCACACCTAAACTTCATCTGGGCTGCTAATTAGCAGGCTTAGCTGGGCCCTTTCTACTTCCATGTACAAATCTGTAGCAGGTGCAACAGCAGCTGGTGTTGGGAAACATGTGCCAGGTAAAGCCAAACACGGTGGACCTCAACTTCTAAAGAAGAGATTCTGTATTGCATTGTATCTGATGTCTGTAATTCTGTTGAAGAAAGGGTCAACGCAAATCCACAGAGTCGCACACCTGCTCCTAAACATACGTGTTTATTTGAAAGTACTTAGCTGTGGAGCATCACCATCTGTACAAAAAGTAGAAAATGCTGCTAAGTAAGACATACAACATTAAAGAATTCCATTTTTTTAACTCAAAGTGAAAATGATTTGCCACAGCTACATGGTCAGTAATCTCAGAAAAGGTGAGAAATTATGTCCTACAATAGGTCTGAATCATATAAAGCCTCAAAAGTAGTGGCATAAGCCAGGATGGCCTGGTCTATGGAGATTATTTCACATCACACAACAGAGCTACACCTCGTAATATCCAGTACTCAGGAGGATGACTTGTTCTCAGGTCCACGGCTGCTATGCAGTTCAGGTCTGTCCTCACAGGTTTCTTATAAATGGGGCAGGAGTAAAGGCGGGAGTCCTTGACGCCTGAAAATGACAGCAATACAGTTTCAGCGCCACACATTTTCAACTTGTTTCATGCACTCAAAAATGCATTAATAGTGAATTTCATTAGTGAAGACATCCCTCTGGAATCTACAGAGACCCAGCACGAAAATGCTGTTTTTTTCCTAAATCATGTATCTGAAAATCCTAAAAAGAAGTGTTTAAGCCTCTAAATGGTTCACAATTATGAATGCGTTACACAACCAAAGCTGAGATAGAGATAAAAACACTGATTGCTAAACAGGCATCAGCTTTAGTTTGAGCGTCTGCAGCACATTCAGTGCAAAACATGTCATTATTTTTAATTACCTATACATATCCATATATAACTTGCTTTTATTGATGCTTCTAATTATCTCTAAATTATTTCTGAAAGATACTGTCAATCTCCCGTTCAATAATCTACTTCCATTAGTATTCTCGTCACACAGACCCAACACTGTTAATAAAAAAACACATCTGTGACATTTAAACGTTATATTCATTTGCCTCGGCATCCTGGAACTCATTTTGAAATATAGCCACCACACGAGTGAGTGTCTAAAGACTAATGTACATTAAATGGACAAAAGTATTGGGACAACTAGCTATTACACCAAAAGGGATTTTAATGACACTGCATTCAAATACATAGACTTTAATATGGAGTTGGTCCCCTCTTTGCAGCTATAAAAGCGTCCACTCTGCTTGAAGATTTTGGAGCTTCTGTGGGAATTTGTGCTCATTCATTTTGCAGAGCATTTATGAGTCCTGGCTCACAATATCTGTTCCGGTTCATCCCAAAGGTGTTAAATGAGGTTGAGGTCAGGGCTCTGTGTGGGCCAGTCAGGTTCTTCCACACTGAACTCATCCAGCCATGTCTTTATGGAGCTTGCTTTGTGCACTGGGGCACAGTCATGCTGGAATAGAAAAGCTTCTTCCCCAAACTGTGTCCTAAGTCTGCCTGTCACTGGAAGTAAGATGCCTAGCCCAAACCCTGAAACACAGGTGTGTCCCATTACTTCTGTCCATACACTATGTATTGCTGGACCTGTTTTTACCCTTCGCAATATTGTTTCTCCTGGATGATGAGCAAATATGTCTTCGGTCCATTACTAGCACTCAAGCAATGCCAGGCCTAGGGCCAACGTATTGAGGTTGTCCTACCTCTGTGGGGATTGACATGTTGGCTGGTCTATTAACACATACTGTAAGCAATGTATCTCTGAATGTGTCCCATGAGCATGAGTGTGTTAAATCTCATGAGGAAATCAGTGACAAGTGATACTGTACACTACAGTGGATAGCACCATTGCCCTGCAAATTAATGAGAATTTCCCTGTTTTTGCAGGAATATGTGCAATCGTTTGGTTTTTACGGCTCTGCATATACCTTTCATTCTGAAACTCAAATGTAAAGATATAGTGCTAAGCTAAGTACAAAAGACCTACTTTGGGTCATTCAAAGTTTGATATTTCTAACTAGATTTATCTACTGCATTAGCTATTTCAGGAAGAAAGTATTGAGTATTGAGGTATTTTTATTGCCAAAAGGCCAAAACATATATGAATTAATTTATATTTTAATCAAAAATCGCTCATATAGAGCCATAAAGAGCCAGACACCACCTAAGAAAGCTAAACAACCACTAAACAACAAAGACAGCGATGCAAGAATGTGATGATTCAGGCATTCAGTTTTGCTCAAAGCTAATTGGCTATTTGGTAGCTATTTTAGCCTCATAGAATGAGAGCCAAACTGAAGAACTGAAGAAACATTTGGACATCAAACTTCCAGTATATTTATAGGGGGAAATGTGTAAATTCGGTTTTTGACTCCTTTTTCAGTTCTATGCTAGGAAACATCAGTGCCTGCAGGCGTTGATGGAACACTGCAGCTGTGATGTCTCTTGTAATGGGGGGCTACCCACCTCAGAGCCCAACTCCGCTCTCTTAAATAATGGAACCACTCTGCATCTTTCAAACCATGCGCTACTCCATCCCGCTAAAGCAGAACTGAACACTATGCTTCATGAGTGGTGCAGGCTTCCCGTTAATGGATGTGAGGGGGGCAGGGCTGGTATCTGTAATGGATTTGTGGATTTCTGGCCTGTAGATGTGAAAGCTGTGAGGAGAAGAGTTGTAATAGCTAAAAGTTAATAAAATAAATAAGAAAAAAAAAATTCTATGCTCAAGGGCCTCACAGTGACCTACTCTGTAAATGCTCAGTGAATGTAACATATTTGCATGCCATTAAATTGTTCTTTTTTTAATTGTATACCTGTTTTGGTACTTTCCAGACAACTAGACTAGACTTTCATTAATAAAGTAAGCCATAGCTTTTCTAGCTCTCACCGTTGTTCTCAGCGTACATCCGGACCACAGGCATCATCTCGAAGAGCACTTTGGGTTTGGAGTCGATGAGCCTGCAGTTGCGCCGGTCCCAACCTGCGCCCTCCAGGTACAAGCCATACACATACACGCCTTCCTGCGGCGGCTGAGTGATGTCGTCCTTCATCCACTTCGTCACCTCATTGCACAGCACCATCCGGTCCAGGGCCCAGCCTTTGTTTGCTCGGGTAATCTCCTAGGCAGACAGATTGAGAGACATTCAATGACTGAGAGATCCCTCAGTGAAGTGTAAGAAATCATTAGTCTTTGTGGGAAAAGGTGGTTAAATATGTTGAATTATGCTTATATTGGATTATGGTGTAATGTAAAAAATACAAAACAACAAACAAATAAAAAGGATTGTTTAAATGTCAGTTAATGTTTGTGATTCTGTATCAATGAGAAATAAATATAATAAAAAAATAAAATATACTCAAACTCCTAATTATAAAATTGTAAATTGGCTGAACAAGGCTGAAGTATGAATACTAATCAGGTTTGTTTTAAAACATAATTTTCTTTTTGTTAATAAGCGAACAAGTGCCAACCCAGTTTGTTTCAAGCTCCATAACCCCCTCTTGTTTTCTCTTCGGAGACCACCCCCCACAAAACACGAGTAAATAGAATCCCAAAGCTCTTCAAAAGCAAATGAGTTGTTGATTTTTCCCCTTCTGTGACTGGGGGTTTGGTGTAATGAAGACTGGATGCGAACTGCCCTTATGCAACAAAAATATATTTCTCAATATATTATGTGACAATATATTTTATGTGTATTCATATATTGTGAATTGTACTCAG
>JBBPCW010000006.1:20249854-20260450 GCA_037974425.1 Phenacogrammus interruptus | reverse complement strand
ACTTGTTTTATGAGAGAAGATATTTAATTGTATAATATTTCAGCTATCTTACTTTTAGGGGGGCCAAGTAAAATATTGTATTTCAAATTATATATTATATTGGGCACTGTTTGAATGCTAAATAAACATGTTCATAGTTTTGAAACAGATTCTTTTAATAATTTAATAATACATATATTTTTTTCGGTTTTCGGCCAAGTGTTTCCCCATTTTCGGTTTTCGGTTTCAGTCCAAAAAAATCCTTTCGGTAAATCACTAGTAATCAGCGTATTAAGAGGCTACATCCCATTAAGCTGATCTGATGTGTGTTGGTCTGCCTGACCCCTCTTTGTTTGGAATCATTTTAAGTTACTCTGCCTTATTTGGAAAAGATGGCCTACAGTAGCCTTAAGTTCTCATTTTCTAAAATAAACACTTGTTGGTTCTTCACGATCTTGACTGTAGCCTATTTCTCCAGTTTTTTTCAATATAGTTAATTTAGAGTTAGTTTCATTTCTACAAATGGTGCAAACTCTGCTAGATTATAAATAAAAGATTCCCATTCCCCTGCCATTCTGTGATCGGCAGTGATCGGCATTCGGCAGATCATGATCTTGGTAATCAGTAATCGGTGATCATTATTGTACTATTTTTAAATTATATATCCAAACATTTCATAAAAGATATCACTGAGTGCATATATGCACTTTACAAATAAAAACAAGACTATGAATTGAAGTGGCTGTTGAAGCTGCTGTAGGTAGCAGGCGGTTCATTACGACCCAGGTGGAGCTACACGTAGCTGCTTGTTAGCGAGCAGCAACCGGAGCCCGTTTAGTAATATTTCTCTGGTAACAACGTTTGTACTCAGTTCAACAGAACAATAGTGTGATTAGGTGACAATAACTGTTCATTGCTTAACTTTACTTGTTTCCTTAAGTGAAAGGAAAGGTTTGGTGAACAGTTTTCAGCCCTCTATACACGCTAATTCCTTCCTACAATCCTGGGGGCTAAGCCCCCCTTGACTCTCCATCCTAGTGACGTCCCTGATTATTACTGTAAATTAAGTGAATTTATTACCGTATTTCCTACTTATACCATAGAAAACCCCAACACATACCAAATAAAACACGTTTACTTGAATTACAGAACAGTCTATACTGGATTAACATCAGTATTTTACATTCTAGCACTGTGGGAGACAGCAGTTCAGTGTGCACAGCACAGTATGTATACCTTTACATTTTTTAAGGGTAATGTATTATGTTTGAAATAAAATTGAAGCATTTTGGGAGCATATTTGATGGCATATTTAGGGTTTACACTGTGATGTGGCATTTTTTTACCACATCACAAATATGTGTTTTTTTGTGGGTGCTATTGGAATGTAACCCCTGCAAATTTCGGGAGTTTACTGTATTGTAGACCGCAAAGGCAATGCACTGAAAAGGAAAAAAAAATGCCAAAAAATAATTTTGTGTAATGTTGATGATTATTATAATGATTATCATTAATATGAAAATAATAACAATATTTGTAATACAGATACAAGGGCTGAGATTAAAGGCATGGGCTGTTTTAAATGTTACATATTATTCAGTAGCAATAGGATTTCAATGGGACTTGCTGTAGATGCATTTAAGTAGTACGCCTAATTGCATGTGGTTAAAATCTTATCAGGTTACAATCCAGACATTAGCCACATGAAACAATCAGGAGTGAACGTGGTCAAAGTACTACTACTCAGGGTTTTCCCACCTTTGTTACATGCATTAAACTGTTAGTTCCAGTGAAAAGGTGTTGGTTATCTCTGCAGAATGTGGTCTCAGATTCTGACAGCTGATAACATCTTCATGCCTCTTGCAAAAGGGAAAGTCAAAGCCATTTCCTTGGTGCCCTCCGTGCTTATTCACACCGCAGAGAATTTGCGGAAACTTTTGATGTGCAAAATTTTGTGAAACCCCGCCCACTGAAAAACTGCATATAACCTATAATATGTGCATGTACCCTTTAAAATGTCCCCGGCCTAGCACCTTTCTCACATGGGCACACTTGCCACTGCCAAACAGCTAATGACTCATCCGTATTTCGTACCACACTGACACAGTTATCTGGTCTTTCATGTCGACAGCAGTGATGATAAAATCATACACTGAGGAAGTAGTCTGTAATTTCACACTGTTTGACACAGATCCCATCCATTCATATACTTCATCAATGAAAATGCAACTTTCAAAACAACAGTGGCATCTTTATATTCACCAGTACATCTTGATGGCGGCAGTGTGTAAAACTTGTGTTGATGTTTTGCTGAAAAGGTTCAGGTTTACCTGAACTCTCAGTAAAGCCAGAATTTTAAGAAAAGAAAAATAAATGAATTACAGCTGGCTTAGTTTAGGCATTGTAACTTGAGGGTTTAGGGAGGACTTTAAGTGATGCTTGTCGGAGGAGAATCTTTTATAGCAAACACAAAAGCAAGATGTGTATATGCAGAAACATACATAAAATAAAAAACGAGGCAAAAGACATGGAGGATCAAGAGACTTAGTGCTGATGGGAATGACAAAGTGAATATCACGGAGGACTGACAAAGGGAGGTGGATTAATGAGGATATTTATATAGGAAAGGGATGTGGAAACACCCATGGAAGGGATATGGGGGGTTGGGGGGGATATGGGGGGAGGTGGGGGGGTTTGGCAGGACATGGACAGGGCTAGGTATCAAAACAAAGGGCACAAGGTATAGAAATAAAACAGATAAAGCAAGGGTCACAACACATCCGGGCATGGCAGTTATTCACAGTAAAACAACAAACTGCCCTGCTAATTAATAATAAACCAAAGCTGAAAGTTGTGTGGGAGGACTTTAAATTCGCAAATGACAAGAAGCATGCTCAAGCAAAATTTATGATAAGAGACTGGTATGGAGACACATATCTTCAATGAATCATCTCAAATCCGCAACCTGGAAGCTCAGAGCCTTGGAGGCTCAATCCTGTTTTTTGGGTGGACGCTAAAAAACAAATAACACAAACTAAAAATCTAACGATTTTGTAATGAAATTATCATTCAAATTTGTTACACTGTCTACAGTGCTTAAATACAATAACTGTATTTAAATAAGGATACAGTCACATGTCCTTTAGTAAACAAATGGAGGTGACAAAACTACAATCAGGAAAAAAATCTCCTTCCTGTGTTTGCTAGAAAAGATTCTCCTCAGACAGACATCACTTAAAGTCCTCCCTAAACCCTCAAGTTACAAAGCCTAAACTCACACATAAATCCTGCCTCAAAGCCTCCATTCATGACAAAAGAATGACAACTGTGTAATAGTGGTGTCAAATATATAACTATAAGGAAGTTTTTTTGCTAAATGTTCTTCACCATATTTGTTTACTTATTGCATTGAGCGACTTATTTTGACCACTTTGTGTCCACCGGAACTCAGAGTGGTTCAGATACACCCAGGCTTACCCTCTTTGCATTTTCTCATGCCTTCTAGCCAAAGCTGGTATCATTTTATTGATGTCCCAAATGTTCATTCATGCATCCGAGCATTTAAGATTCTCACCTCTTTTGTTACAGCATGCTTACACATTTCACGGCAGTCATATTTTCAGAAAATGGGCTGACAGCAATGCTAATAAAATCCCACGTTCTTCACCGTGAAGAAATTTACCTCAGCATTATCAAACATTGATCCTAGCCCAGAGAATGTAGCTCCTCTGTTGATGCACAGCTTGTGTTAGCAAACCTCTAGAGATTTTTCAGGGCTGCTTTTGACTTGGTGTTTTCGTGTGATTGACAACACTTAACATGGCAGTAATGGTAAAAACACCAGCGTCATCGCCGTGCCTGATAAACATGTAGCAGCACCACACACACCACCGCACCTCTACCATATCTGTGTCACTGCGGTGCTGAGAATGATCCACCACTCTAATTTGATCTAGGTCAGCGAGGGTCCTGTGGTGAACAATGAACAGGGTGGAAAATGGCCGACACATCGTGCATCAAGTGATGGACTACAGTCTGTAGTTGAACTATAAGCCAAGTGCAATGGTCAGTGCACGGAAGTTCAGGAAGGGAGATTGCATGTTAACACATTGGAAAGATTTGAACCCCCCTGCTCAAATAAAAAAGAAGAGTGAACATAATTAAATATGGCATTTTCATGCACATTTTCGTGCACAAGCAGTCTTGGAATATCTTGGACAAAAACTCCAACATACAATGTACAGTACACACTTGAATTTTCCCACAGTGTTCAGCAAATTAACAGTAACTGTGATACATAGGTGTGTATCCTCTGTTTTGATCCTCTGTTGGATGACCGAATGCTCCTTTAAATACAAGAACATTATTACTCGGTGCCTTTAAGTGGACCTAACACCAAACTCAACCATATCGTTTTAAACAGACATGATGGGAACAAATAAAATGATCTGCATCAGTATACAAATGTACAACATTACTAGGATATTTGCTTATTTGAACACACATTTATTAAAATTTCATAGCAATGCTAGTAGTCTGTGTCTTTTAAAGATGAGGAAACGTGAGTTTCTTTGTTGTCAGCTACCGACAAGTCCAAGGCACTTCCTCCAAACATCACTTCACGCTTGCAAACTTGCCATTAAGTTCGTCAGAACAAAGAGCCACTTTCAGGATATCCGGTTTGTGCAGTTGATCGTGCTGCAGCAAAACTTAAAACCTCACGCCTTTGCGGCTTGATTCTCGGGCTCTTAAAGGCATGAACTAGGTGCTTGCCAGGCAGCTCTGTCCTGTCTTAGAACCTGGTGTGTGTATTAACACTTCAGGTAGTTCTCAAACCGCTCCTCAGGAAATGCCATACATATTTTTGCTCTTCCCTGCTAAACATAGGGGAAGAGGGGAAAAATGACCACTTAGATAACAATAAGGACAACATGCATACTTTTACTTCAGCTGAATGTTTTGTCAAAGCAACACGACTTGCTGTGTGACAATGAGAGTACATCCATCAGTACGATGGGGATGGGTGGAGAACCAGACATCACGTTAATTACCACTTCGTTCTGTTTCCTGATACGCTGTTTGACCTGTCTTCTGTATTCATGGCGCTTCTGGCAACCATGCGAGTGATGCAGGTGAAACCAAGTCAGAACTTCTGCGGTGAGGAAGAAGTTCACAATCAAGGTGGGCTTCAGATGTGTCAGTCTTAAAAACCAAAGAGGAATAACTGTCTCCTCTCAGGTGTTATTCGCCTAAACAGCAAAAATCAGCTCTGTGTCATGTGTGTATCCTCAATTATTATTACTATTATTGTTGTTTTATTAACAACAACAACAACAACAACAACAATAATAATAATAATAACAATAATAATAATAATAATAATAATAATAGGTAAACGATCACATATTTTAAATAATATTATATGTTATATGTTAAAGTAATTATACATTTTAATGTGTTATTTTACTAAGAACTAATTACATATATAAGGAAGCAATAGTAATAAAAATATAGTAAAAGTATTGTACAAATAATAATAATAATACTATAGCTCATATTTAAATTGTTGTACTGTATTTTCTCATACAAAATACTATAGGTATGTTATTCAAAGTACTTTTAAATTGCTTCAGTTATTTACTTTTGGTTGGTTGGTTCGGATGATAGGATAATCACTTATTGACGATCTACCCTGAAGAACACCTGCACAACTCATCTATTGTGTGCCAGTAAAGTCACACTTTCCATGCTTTAGAGCGCATTTCCATTTTACAGTATGCAAATCTCTGCGCGCATACGTTTGAGCACCATTCGCATGTTTGTCCTGGGTGCAGTTTCCGTAACTCTGTTTGAATGAGCTTATTCTCAGCAATAATACATCCACTATTCTCCCATTTCCATAGTACAGCATTAGAGTGGAAATTTTCATATTTCGACATTACAGATAGTAACTCCTACGACCCTTTTGACATTTTCGTTTTTGATGAAGATAAACTGTATTGGAATTCACCCCCAGTCACGATGCGTATCGTCCAAAAATCTTTTCAATACGTACTTTGACACTTTGACATTATAATAATCATTTACATAACGTTATTTAGAACGTAAAATAATAGCACTAGATAGCATCCCACACCACACAGTGCATTTTGACTGGATGTACTTTTCATCTGCTGAGTGATTAATGCTGCGTTTTCAGAGAGCACAAGTTTAACATAGCATTTAGACTGTAAGATTTGGAGCCCTACTAAAACACATCGAGCCTGTTTCTATAAATGGAGGGACACTCTTCTTCCTCTGACAGAGTCGTGGCTCAGTGTTCTTCGAGCAATTCTGCACTCCCCACTAATTCACGACAGTCTTTCTCTTTGTGTTATTGAGCATCTTTTGGTCTAGTGGGAGTTCCTTGTTACATCTTGTGGTCACAAGTTGTGTTGTTTGAAGTACTGTACTCAGCTGTGGGTGGGATTTGAGTTTTGTGCACCACCCAGGTTTATTTATGCTGCTTTTTTATTGTCTTCAAGATAAACCTGGCCCGCCAGGTGACAATACTGTACATTGGGTCTTACATTGTGCTTATGCATAAGCTCTGGATGTACTAAGTTTCTACACTTTACAGTGATACCAATAAAATACAGTGCAAATAGATGTAAAAAGAAAGCAAACCATTGTCAGTTACATTGGTGTAAGTAAAGCAGTACATGTCATGCCCTTCTATTAGCTGCCTTGAGAAAATGACTCATTCCCTTATATTAGCTGCCCTGGGACTGTCCTCCAAGCAAGCTCAGGGGAGTTTTCTACTACTGCTGCTGTTTCTAAGGAATTTCCCCACTGTGGGTTTAATAAAATCAATATAATTCTAATTCTATTGAAGATTTGTGACATGGATTGTGGAGTTATGATTAAGCTTGAAGTGTCAGCATGACTAGCATTAACCAATCTCATTTGTGAGTGCAACAGTGATCAAGTAATGTGGGACGGACCTTTGTGATAATATGTTACAAAAAATGAACATTGAATGTTTAAAGAACAAATTGTTTTTGATGTATCAGATCTCTGTGTATAATACAAGTCTCTTGATATGCCACAATGAATACTGTCCTCAGGTGAAAAAAGACTTCAAAATCACAATATCTCTCTCTCTCTGCTCTCCCTCTGCATATATATATATATATACATATATATATATAAATGTATAGTTATATATATATAGTTATATATATATCATTATATATATATTGTCCACCCTTTTGTCCCACACGCAGGGTAGGAATATATACCCACACACACACATACGCACACAGGTCTCTTACAAAGGTGTGTTGGATGTTTCGTTGTCTGAAGCTTTTGAGTGGGATGATGTAGGATGGTAGAACTTGACACGCAATATATACTTAGTCAGACATCTTCTAAACTTTTCTCCCACGAAGGCGTAGATCACTGGATTCACGCAGCAGTGGACCAGCGCAATAGTCTCAGTGAACTCCAAGGCAGCAGTGATCCGTTGACTGGCTTTGCACGAGTCAAAGATCTCCAGCTGCTCCAACGTCTGCAAGAATACAACTACATTGTATGGCACCCAGAAGACCACGAAGACGCTGACAATGGCGAAGATCAGCTTCATGGCTCGGCCTCTTTTGGAATTCTTTGTCCTCCTCAGCACCAGCAGGATCCGGACGTAGCAGTAGACTGTGACTGGCAAGGAGATGAAGAGGCCTACCGTATTTTCAGCAAAATTGCGGTACAGCTTCCACGTCTTGGCCGTCTCGGATGGGTAA
Organism: Phenacogrammus interruptus; assembly: GCA_037974425.1. Lineage (NCBI taxonomy): Eukaryota > Metazoa > Chordata > Actinopteri > Characiformes > Alestidae > Phenacogrammus > Phenacogrammus interruptus. The sequence goes on along the minus strand of JBBPCW010000006.1, from coordinate 20,252,693 downwards.
ATTCTCTGGCACTGTGTGACGTTGCCCTCGGAGACCATGCTGGCGAAAATAGCTTCCGGAAGCGCGGCACAGAAGGAGATGGTCCAGATCACGAGGCTGATGCCTGCTCCATATCGTTGTGTCCGTGCCCCCATAGCTGCCACAGCGTGAACAATGGCCATGTAGCGGTCCACACTCATCAGCGTCACAAAGAGGATGCCACTGTAGAAGCCCAGGTGATAAGCTCCCGCCATGGCCTTGCAGATAGTGTTGTTGCCAAAGTGATGACCCTGGTTGTAGAGGGCCCACAAAGGCAGAGACAGGACAGTCAGTAGATCAGACAGCGCCAGGTTGAGCAGGCACACATCTGTCATGCTCTTCAGACGCATAACCTTCAGCAGGACCCACAAGACCATGCTGTTGCCGAGCAGACCCAGAACAAAGACCAGGTAGAAGATGGTGGACATGATGGCCGGGTTTAGGAGAGACACCTTGGTGTCACATGGCACAGGGTCACTATAATCGTAGTATGCTGAGTATGCTGCCTCCGTTGTGATCATTCTGCCATAGAGAGAAGAGTGCATATTAAGAGATGCAACAAAGCAAAATGTTTCAGGCACAGAAACCCCTACAGCAAAAGAAGCACCTTTTAGAAGAGCCTGGTCATCGACAACAGATTCTGGGGAAATTAATCTACTTTTGATTTAAGTAATGTACCATCGTGTGCTGACTCATTGTGCACAGAAAATGCTGGTGTGGGATGACTGTAGTGAAAACTATTTCACAGAAAATGCCTGAACAATACATTCATTTACATGTTGAGCGATAACCAAAGTGTTTATTCAACACTGGAAAATTTGAGCAGAGTTACTTATTCTGTTACTTTCTAATGCAGTGCACAACACGTTGACATTTTACATGCACGTGTACTGTCACACGTGTTATCTAGCAATAGTAGGTCAATGCAACAGGACTTCCAGACACAAAGGTTTTCAAATTATTCAAGATTTAAGACAAAACAAATGCTTATACACATCATTTTCTTAACTTCTAAAAAAAAAAAATCACTTATTTTCTACAACAGAGTAATTGAGAGCATTATAGTCCTCTTAAAATTGATCTTACATGCCGTTAATAGGTTTTAATCTTGTAAATATTTTCTGTTGAATATTACTGTAATGCTTCAAGAAGTGTTTTTCTGTAGCTGTTACAATTTAAACTCATGTACCCATTGTATTATATTATAGGTGATATGCTGTTAATACTTTGTAAGATATAATACTGTATTTACTCCTATTACATCTCAAATGTAATGAACACTTATAACGGTGTGACAAATCTTATTAGTGATATTTAGCACAGTTGCACCTTATTCCCAGCTCCTCTGCCCTTTTGAAGCAAATTTGTTCTTCAGTTCCTTTAACAATTTCATTAAGTTTCATTTGTCCAGACCTATTTGTCTAAAGATCAAGAACAGTTTAAGGACTGAGGTCTTGCAGCTGTACCGATTTAGACCACAGCGTTTGCTTTGTGCTAGCATGCCTGTGCACCAGCATTGTAAGCTCTTAGCACCTCATCAACCACAGGCCCCTTAAAGAGCCCACCACAATCTTACAACTAGTAAACATTCATTTATCGTTGTGGTTAGATCTGTAGTTCCTGTGTAGCTGTCTTTACAGCTTCCACTGACACACATCCAGAAAAATGCTTCCAGAAAAAAACACTAAGCTACAGTCAATTGAATAGTAGCCATAGACAAGCTCAAGAAGGACACATTTGAGAATTTAAGATTACCTGTCTGTGGTCCCAGCATCCTCCATATTGGAAAAAACTAGGCAGCTAAGAGTTGGGAACTAGCGTCCTTTTGTTATGTGTGTTCGACTGAGGCAAGGGCATTTCGCCTTTCTCTTTTTCTTGAACTTTACCTCGAGCTAATTTCCTGTAAATTCTAGCTTGAACGAGTATGAGTGTATGCAAGATCTTAGAGTACGAGGTGAGACTTCCTGCCACTCACGGGTTAGGATGCACTGCAGAATCCCAGCAAAGGAGATAAGACTCTATGTGAGTCATTCTGCTTCATAGCTAGTGAACTGCCCCCGCCTACGGCCTTGGTAAAAAGTCACCATAGTGTAAGATGTGGTCAGGAGTTAGATAGATAAACATATTCATTTTTTTCTACCATAGTAAACATGGGAGAGGGGTATGGAGGCCACATCCAAAGCTGTGTAGGAAACCTTCAACTTGAAGGACAGTTTTGGTACTGCAGCATCACAGATTCTGACAGCTGTAAAACTGCAGACCACCAGCCAGTGCACCAGTTAGTCTTCCTGTTTGTTTCAATGCTGGTTTTAACATGCCTTTGGGAATCCTTGCCACCATCTTAAGAGCTGCACCATTACTTTGTTACCCGAAGTGAAGTTTATTAGCCCTGATGCCAGACATCTTCTTGACCTGTCTCATTTTCCTTTTTAGTGCCTAATATTTGAAAAAAAAATTGAGTTTGAAGACTCCATCTATTATGTCTGACTGCTGACACAGTTTCTTTAAAATGCTGGCTTGCTGCTTAGGCTACACACCTAACAAAAGCAAAAGAAATATACACTGCAATTCTAAAATCAAGCTTATGGTCAGAGTAATGATTATGTACATGGTTCAGACATCCCCTAAAAAACGTGCATTTAAAAGTTCCCTCAGCTTTAGCTAACGTACTATCCACAAGTGCACTAAAGGCTAACCCATACAGCTACCGCTGCATAGAAGTTGTAGATCTACACTACCGGCCAAAAATTTTAGAACACCCCATGTTTTCTGTTTGTTTGTATTGAAATTCAAGCGGTTCAGTGTCTCAATGTTCATTCGG
>JBBPCW010000006.1:20181167-20193139 GCA_037974425.1 Phenacogrammus interruptus | reverse complement strand
GCCTGGAAGGAACTGTGGTTTTAACAAACCCCCCCCCCCCCCCCCCCTCTCTTTTTTTGTTTACAGAAGAGAAGTCAACGCATGAACACTCTGGGAAGCCCCAGTCCCCTACACCCCTCGTCATTAAGCGGAGGTACATTTCATTTAATCTGCAAAACTACAAACTTTGTTTTTTTTATAAATCCATTTAATTAGAGCGAACCTCACATTTCAGATGTGGGTAAATGTGCCAGTTTACCAAAAACAAGATTAGACCTAGAATATTCTGCCCTTGCCTTTTGTTCTGCTTTATTCTGTATCCAAATCCTCTCATGTCTATTGCATAATACATTCCTGAAAACTAACTCACTGTATGAACCATTGCTGCTTCATACTGTTCCCCATGATCCTACATTAAAGTACTTTGCTAAAGTTGCTCTTTCAATGTCTTCTTTGCAACACAGTAATACACAAAACTCAGCTTTGGTTTCACGGTCGGATCACACGGGAGGAATCACACAGGGTGATACACCAACAGGGACAAGTGGATGGGTACGGATTTCATCTCACTGCATTTTTTCATATGCATTTAGCTTTAAATATTAATGTTATAATATTACAATTCAATTTCATTTGTGATAAATGTGCCGTAGCAAATGTTTAGTGAAGATCAATTGTGTCCTGTTTTGTAATTGAATTGTTCTTGTTATTTGTCAGATTGTTTCTTTTGAGGGACAGCCAGAGCAACCCTAAGGCTTTTGTGCTGACACTGTGCCACCACCAGAAAATCAAACACTTTCAAATTTTGCCAGTAAGCCCCTGGTCCCACTTTCTTTAAACATCATCACAGTGTTTGAAAGCTTTCTGTAGATTTTGCTACATTTGATGGTCTGATTACTCAGTTGTTCTTTCGTCATTTGTTGTGCTTTCTCCAGTGTGAAGAGGACGGTCAGATGTTCTTCAGCCTTGATGATGGCACCACCAAATTCACAGACCTGATCCAACTTGTGGAGTTCTACCAGCTCAACAAAGGAGTCTTGCCTTGCAAACTCAAGCACCCCTGCACCATTGTGGCCTTATGACTCCCCAAACTGGACTTTGCCTAGAGACAAGCCCTCTGCTCTCTGAGAAACCAACATTATATCAGTGGTTTAGTGCCGTGCAGAGCCGTGTAGAGAATGGTTGTCCTCAGACGAGTACACTGCAAGTGTTCCTCTGTGCTTTAGAGAAGACCACAAGTGCAGACAGGACCATGATGAAGCTCACTTCCTGGTTGCCAACAAGCCTTCATCTGCTGATAAACATGGTTCTCTGCAGGGTTTCTCCATCATACAATAAATCAGGAGGTCCTGTTTAGATGTGCACTTGTTCAAAGATCCTGTTTGAGCTAATCAGGAGGGCCATTGTTTTGGAAGATCTCCAGAACCTGTAGATGATTCAAGATGGGTTGCTTACATCTAGTTTGCAAGTTTCATTTTGTCTTTGCGTTCAGCGACAGGGAACAGCTTTGCTAAAATTATGTAGTTTGAAATCCAAGCTGCATTTGCTCCCCCCCTCTCTATGTAAACACTATTCATTTCTCAGAGCTGAAATGATGTCTGTACATGGTCTTCTGCAGCAGGCAGAGCTGTGAGAGAGAGCTTGGACATGGTCAGTAAAATCACGTTCTGCCCCTCCCTGACCCCATCTGCATCAGAAGAATCATCTCTTACAGCACCGTTTTCAGCCAGATCTTCAACTCTGTTTCTCTAAACCACCAGGTCCCCTTTGTACTTCTTTTTTTCCTCAACTAATGCCCCAAACTTTCCACCATTCCTCTTTTAAAGCACCTTCTGTCATCTGTACGAGGAACTGCTGTCTGCAGAGGCAGCGTTGGTTACTCCATTGACATCAGCACAACAGCCACCACCATTAGGAAGGGCATCTTGATGGCAAAGTGGAGCTTAGTGGAAGAATAACCACTAGGTTACACCCCACCCTCCAAAAGGCTAATTGCAGGGAGCTCTGTTGCACGTGACGGGAACCGTCTGTTAGGGGCGAGAGATGGGAAACCACCTGACCTGCTGCCGCCTCTTGGTTTATCACCAGTCCGTTCGACTTACAGTTTCTCTTTCCTTGTCTTGACAGGTTGTCAATAGGACAGTGCACTGTGAAGCCTGGCTGCGGAACCTTCCGGCATGGTGGGGGTTCTGTTTTCTATTCTGCCTTGATCTCAATGGTAGCATTAAACCCGGTGTTCAATTGTAACACAACTTTACAGAAGAGCCATCTTTTTAGCATTCGCCTATAATGTATTAAGCTAGATAGAGAAGGCCTAGCCACCGTGTCTACAAGCTCACCTGAGTGACCATTGTTTCACAGATAAAATGCAAATGATGCAATCATTTTAAGTATTGTTTCCATGAATCTATTTATTTATCTGGATTTGAAAGATTACTTGAAATTTAGTGAATTTCTCAGCGCTGATCAATACTGTTCTTCCACAGTTTCACAACCTTATTGAGCCTCGTTTTTCTTTCTCTTCGCTTTCGTTTTTTAAAACACCATCTTCGTCTTTGAATCATTCGTCATCAGTTTTTAACCGTCATCTACTGTGTTGTATTATCCCCTTGTCTGATTAACCCCTTGTCTGATTTCTCATTGATTTCCCAAACATTCACATAAAGAGCAGTTTTGGCTTAAAGATAAATGCCACCACCCTTCCTTTTACTCAGCGATGTTATTCTGTTCATCATGAAAGGAACAGCTTGACTATTCCCGCATTTCTTTATTTGGTTAACTAGCTCATTTTCATTATTTGACTCCTTGCCGAAAGCAGGAAGCATGGCTCCTTTTCTGTGCTATGGATTATGAATGGTCAACACCACACCCAAGGCAACTTTCTTTGGGCAAAAGAGAAGAAACAAAGACAGGCCTTTTCAATGTGAATCCCCCTAATAGCACTTTGGTTAACGAACACACATGAAATCCAAGTACCATAACTGCACTAAACACTGAACTGAAGAAAACACCTGGTCTGGAGGAGAGTTGCTATTAGAACACAGAGCCACTAGCCAGTTGTTTCAACACAGTTGTTTTTTTGTACAACTGCACAGTGATGGTATGCCCAGGCGTTAACTGGCATTGAAGCAATTATATTTCTTAGTTTTGGAGTGGAAATCAGACACAAAGTGAATCCAGACACAGATCCAAGTTATGGTTCTGCTGATTAGACTTTATGTGCCTGAAGTCTGACACACTCCCCATCATTGTAGAGGAGCACGTCCAGATCCCAATTATAATGTATTAAAAATATATATCTGCAGGCTCCCAGACCAGTTCGGTTCAATAACGGTTGCAAATAATTATGTCGGACATCTATATCCGTTTATTTCACCAATGACTCGTTCCAATTCCTTACACTTTTCTGAGCATTTCTGTAATCGAAGTGTGCCATAGCTGTTGTCGTTCCCACTACATTCATTAAAGTGTTCTTTGTTCAGAGTTAAAATAGTCATATTAGTCTCAGATTGAGCTGAAGTCTATCCTTTACTTTATCATGTAATGTACAATTCAATAGCAAACACATATGGCTATATACAACCATAAAAGGTTTCTAGATGTGACACTGTATTTTAGGTTTCCGATCACTATGTTCTATGTTTATTTCCTTATTCTTTTTTTTTTTTTTCCACGATGGCATACAAAATGAAGAAACTTGACTATGTGCTTTTTTTTATTTGCTAAAATGTAAATATTGTGTTTATTTTGTGTTTCTTGTCATGTTAAATGACCTTAAAGAATGCTTATGTTTAAATTAAGCTGGTAAAAAACTGGAGTCTGAGAAGGTCTTGTGGTCAGAGGTCACTATTAAGCTAAATCTTTTTTTTTTTTTTTTTTTAAAGTCACTGAATTCACTTACGATGAAAATGCTAACGAACTTAGCCCTTGTGGGATCCTCGTGATAGTGTTTTCTTGTTTTCACAGTTCAGAAGCTACACTTTAAAGTCTTTTGCATACTGTTCTGTTGTTCAGATGAGCTGGTAACATGAATCATTTACGACGTGTGAACTGTTTTGAGAGTTATATCAGTGATTGAAATAAATGTCAGTTTTTATATTTAAGAGAAATGAATGTAACTGGGTTGCTCAGGGTTGATTATGGAGCCTGATGAGGCCCGGTCCACCTGGACTGGCACCGTTCTACAACTTTCTATCTCCTTTCGCTTTTCCTTCAACAGCTCATGGTGTTCTTTTCACTGAGCTTTAGTGTACACCAAACTATTCCGTATTTTGTTTTCTATGGAAAGTGATTCTGTTGACACTAAAATAGCGGTAAGCCGAAAAGTTGTGTCGTTTTTTTTCAGTCCCTTCGATTTCTCAGAGCCTAAAATCCAGCAGGTGCCTCAGAACACCCGCACCCCAACCCCCAAAACACACTTTTGTAGACTTTTGTATGTATCAGACTTGAGATCTAGTGATTTGCCTTTGTGTCATGTAGAACACGATAACATGGAAAACAGTAGAGTTGCTCCTACATCATCAGTCTTAAGGTCATAGCACACTGACCCAGTAGTGAGACGCCATTCTAACACTGGCACTAGGCTTTACTGACAAGAGGAACCGAGTGAGAACATTCTGGAACAGATTAGAGGAGAGCATTTTAGACCAGTGAGAATGGGAAGAGTGTTCTAGAACAGTGTTAATAGGGAAGAGCATTCTAGAACAGTGTGAAAATGGGAGAGCATTCTATAATGGTATGAATAGAAAAAGCATTCTAGAACAGAATGAATACAGAGAGTTTTCTAGACCTGTATGAGAGAGCATTCTAACGGAACGAATAGAGAGAGCTTTCCATAAGCAGTATGAATAGAGAGAGTATTTTTGAACTGAATGAAGAGAGGGAGCTTTCTAGAACACATAAAGTTTTCCGTCGCTATTACGGATTTCCGTCAACAGAGGGCACTAAAGGTCAACTGTGAGAGGTGGTATGGGCCCGCAACACGGAGCATTTGGTTAAAAAATTAAAGATTTTTTTTGCTTTAATCCATGAGAACAGATTGAACAGAATGAGTGTGGAAGAGCATTCTAGAATGGTATGAATAGAGTATGTGTTTTAGAACAGTATAAAGAGGATAGCATTCTAGAACTGTGAGTATGGGAGAGCATTCTAGAACTAAATAGAGAGCATTCTAAAACAGTGTGAAGAGCGTGAGTGTTCTAGGACAGTATAAAGGGGAGAGCATTCTAGAACAGTGTGAATAAGGGAGGGCATTCTGGAACAGTGAATAGAGAAGAGCGGTCTAGAAAAGTTAATAAGACTGAAGGAAGTGGGGCATTCGAGAAGTGTGCGTATATAGAGGAACACAGGAGGGTCAGTGTGCTGTGGACTTAACTCGAGATTGAACACTTTTGTGTTCCAATGCAGTTCTAAAAATTTTGAGGGCAAGTGGTTGTTTGGGCCCTTTCAGTCCATCAGTCTAGAAAAGGCTGGGGAGCTTCCAGATAAGTACTTCCACAACCTCTCCACAGTGCATCGCTCCGTTCTCTGATTCTGACCGATAATGTGCTTTGCAGCTGTCAAATTGCCCTATATATATATATATCAGGGAATGCAAAAAGTAAGAAAAAAAGAGCTTTTCCTCTTTGGATGATCCTGTATTGAAAATGTGCTTTTTTTTTGGTTCTGTAAATAGGTGAATGGCTTACAAATCCTAATTGTAACCTTTTCAGGTATTTTTGTACAAATAAGGGACTGCTATATTCTGTTTATTGTAAATAGAATAAAACATTAATACATTGCTATAACTCGGGCTGTGCTGATGTTATGTTGGCAGGTGAGTTAAACCGGTGCTAGATATGAAACATAGCTGTGGGGTCTTCCTTCACTCAGCGTAACTGAAAACAAACTAGTCAGACTTCCAGTACCTGACCAGAGTTCAGTCAGAATGCTGGAGTTTACATTCCGAATCATTTCTTCTAGTAATTTCTTCCCTGGTCGGCAGAAGGTACAATGAAAGTTGCATTTTTTCTGCTGTCTGGGTAAGAAAGATTTTGTTCTGTCCTGTCCAAGATACTCTGTATCTAACATTACTTCTGGAATCTAATCAGGAGTCACATTTTCTGCAGTAACAGCCTCTACTTCTACTGGCTGGTTGTGCACTATATGTTAAAACACTGCAGTTATTGCATTTAGTTACAAGGCCTCTAGTGAGATCAGGTGGACATGCTGGATGATTAGTTCCATCGTAAACACTTAAATGGAGCTCCAGAAATACACTCCTCTGGCCACCGCCTGGAACTGGGCATGCAGATGTAAGGCTGTTTCTGCTCCAACAGCAGGACTTCTCTATAGACATTATACAAGCTGTGTGTACACTCTTCAGGTGCCTCTTAAAACAGCTGGACTCACTAATTAAAAGAGGTGCCTGGAAATTTCTGGGCATGTAAAGGTTTTAGCGACGGCTCACTTTTTTATCAGCCAGGTTGAGGTCAGTCCCACTTTAGTGCAGTGAGTTCAGGACTTCTTGATATGAATTGAAATCTCTTCTGTTTGCCAGTGGAGTGCTTTCAAGCCTGTTGATGCAATATTCTGTAGTGTAGCACTGCGTCTTCAGCCTCCTCGGTTTGACAGAGTTCACAATTTTATGTTTCATAATTTTTTATTCTGCCTTACTAAAGTGTCCTGCAGCCTCATGCAATTACATAAAACCATCAGGAATCCTTGTGGGACTTAACCAGGCCTTACTGCGAGCCTAACTATCGATATATAGACTTCTATTGTGGTACCCAGCATTGCTCCTGGGGAGATGCATCATCATAAGGAGGGTCTCCTAAACTTGAACCTGGAAAATCTCGCTCTGCAGGTGATACTGAAGATCATTACAGGCATTAAAAGTCCTGCCTCCTGACAAATGGAGGCTTTGAATCTGCCACTCCTTGTGCCATTAGGTCAGTGGTCAGTGCTACACAGGCGGAGTGAAGGTTAGGGGTGAAATGTACCACTTATCTTTTTATTTTATACCAACTAATACAGAGGGCCATTTCCCAACATATTAATACAGGAAGTCATTCTGTGTATGTAAACACGTGAACTTGGATTTCTACTGAGAAACCTGAAAAACCTTTGGACTGCTGTTAACCAAGAGGTACTTGGATGGTGGTCCATTTCTCAGCACAACAGTAATACTAGTGTGGTCCTGGTACAGAAGTGGTTGTAGAGCAGGGGTGTCAAACTGGTCCCGGAGGTCCGGTGTCCAGCACAGTTTGATAGTTGTACTTCCACGGTGCTGCCAGTAGATGGCAGACAATAACAACTACGGCGCGTGTTGAGTTCTGCTTGGGTATTAAACCTGCCTCGCCATGTTTGTCAGGTCTGCTGACAATACAAACTGAAGAAGAGCTCTAATAAAGGATCTAAAACTGCTAAATCATCTGTGCACATCATATAAGACTTACATCATTTGATACTTAAATAAAGATACCATGAACTAATATATATTAGTATACATATATAAACTGATATATATTAGACACACACACACTATCGACAGAAGTATTGGAGCATCTGACCATTACACCAACAGAGACTTTAATAACATAGCATTCAGATGCATAGACTTTATGGAGTTGGTCCCCCTTTAGCAGCTAAAACATCTTTCACTCTTGGAAGACTTTCTGTGATACTTCTTTGTGCCCATTCATTCTGTAGAGCATTTATGAGGTCAGGCACTGATGCTGGACAAGATCATCCTAAAGGTGCTGGTTGGGGTTGAGGTGCAGTTCTTCCACACCAAACTCATCCAACCATAGAAAGTCACAGAAACTGTTCTTCCCCAAATTCTGTCCACAAAGATGGAAGCATTGCATTGTCCAAAATGGCTTGGTATGCTGAAGTCTTAAGACTACCCTTCACTGGTAGTAAGGAGCCATATATTTCTCACATCCTGTTTTAGGGACTTTGGTACTTAAACTATATGTTACTTAAACTGCATCCTTTACTGAGCTTCACAGCCTGACCAGGTCATCTTAACATCTCATTAAAAGGGCTTTTTTAAAATTATTTATATATATATATAATAACTTTACAGTAAAAGTAAAGTGGCCCTTTGATTTCACATTAGAACACACCTCACACTGTGCTGTGTGAAATCCTTTCCCTGCATTTAACCACTGATGCAGGGGGCTGCCACCAGCGAGGGGTGAGATTCAAACCCACCATTTCTGATTGCAGGGGCAACGCCTTAACCATTAGATCGCCAGCATAGTTGTACCTTTTCATGATCGAACTATTTATGAAATTGAATAAAAGCTTGGTTTTAAGGTGTGGTTTATGGTGTCAGTATAACTGCAGTGGAATATGGTGCAATATGTTTCTTAAGTAAAAAAACAGAAGGTCTGCACCTTACCGTACCAAGGCAGTAACGCATTAGATCTCAGCCACATCAGTAATGTGTACAAAACAACTCTGTTTCACACCATATTTCCATAATCTTGGACTAAATTTCAGTACCAATAGCCACCGGAATTACTGTTAGCCTACGCTAAGATTTAATCTGTGTCTGGAAATCTGGCCCCAAATCTGTTGGTAGACACATTCACTTCCAGCATTTCTTCTGAAACCGAGGGTTTTAATATGTTTGTCCCATGGGTTTGTCTCCTCTTAATACAGTAACAGCCACTTCTGTTCTTGGAAGTCCTTGCCCCAGGTCTTAGAACATTGCTTTGTTCAACCTTCTGACTGCCATTAGAGCATTAGTGAGGTCAGGTACTGCTGTTGGGTGAGAAGTCCAAAGTAAAAAGTTGTGTAAAACCTTTAAGCAAATACGTTGAATATTTATACTGAATTAAATATTTTTTATAGTTCGATTAAATCTTTAGTTACAGTCAAAATAATCAGAAGATTAGTAAATTGATAGTCCTTGCTCCATTACAAATGTACTGCTACCAGAATTCTGACATCCATCAAAAGTTAAGGATCACAGGAAAGTCAAACATTCACAATTTTCCCTGCCTTCCCAATCAGCCTAGACATGTTTATCATTCAATGTTTGATTCTTTAGTCTTAGGTCTGGGGAAATGAGGGTTAACATCCACAGGGCTACTGCAATTTGGGCAGTAGATCATTATCAGCACAGCAGCGACCCTGACATAGATTTGGTCTCGTAGATGTGTGGTGATGGTGTATCCAGGATGGTGATGGGTGTCACTGCAAGATTAAGAACGGCCCACCACCCAGAAATATCCAGTCATGAGAAACTGGAGGGAGACTAACAGACTGAGATACAACTGATACTATACTAGCAGGTTAGAGCTGCAAGGTGGGTGTTTCTAATAAAACCGCCAGTTATGTGTTTGGTACGCAGATATCAAGGCAAACCAAGTGAGTCCGTTGGTGACAATGCCACTCTATGATGACTCTTCACCCTTTCCAGAGGGGGCAGTGTTTAAGCATGGATGAAACTTGAATGAGGACTTGTTGAATCACAGTGCTTATTCAGAATTAAAATCATAATGGATGACACAGAGTGGTCAACTAATAGTACAAAATGATAGTAAATATACATAAATATTAGGGCTGTTAAAAATATCATGTTAACTATTTGCGTACATTTATTTTCTATAATGCTTTAAAATAAATTGATCGCGTGATTCATTTGAAAATTAAACACCCCTCTGCATTGCAGTACCACACAATCAGTGGGGGCAGTATTGCGCAATGTCGGCGACCAGCATGCCAGAAGAAGAAGCGTGTCAAGCTAGCGATGGAAGATAAACACATGCTGTTAAATGGGCAATTTCACTTTAAGTTACTACCAGAGGGGGATTTGGACCAGACAAGGGTAATATGTGTGCTTTGCAAAAGTGAATTCAATTACCACCGAAGCACGACATCACTATCATATAACCTCAAGGCGAAGCATCCCGGTGTGGCAGAGACAGCGGAGGGAGGGGGACAGTTGCACAGTAAGATGTTACCCATGTTATGTTGTTGGCTTGTTCTGAAAATGCTGTTAATAAAGCTGCAAGTACACATTGGATTTACGTTTATTATATTTTAAAGATACACCACTATTATATTTTTAAAATATCCACATTTTTATACGGATCATTTATTTGTATAACATACGTATATTTATCTGGATTTGCGATTAATTAGTTAATATATATATATATATATAAAATGTGAATTAAACTCGTTATTGTAGAAAGTTCAGCAAGTAGGGAAAAAATAGAAAACAATTGAAAAACAAATAAAATTGTCACGGGTCAATCAGTGGCCATTTAAGGCCACAGGTTTTTCAGTTATAGTTACCAGTTAGCCCCGGTAGTGATAGCTTAGCCCCCACTGACCTAATGCCTCTCCTCCCCGGCCCGATTAGCGGGCTAGCTAGCTTAGCCCCGGCAGGCTCAGCCCCTGTGTTCCCCAGCTCTGCAACACATAGCGGCCCAGGTTGTGGGCCGGCTCATGAAGTAGCAGTCAGCGGTCCCGGTATCGGGCTGGCTAGGGAGGCAGTGGATGTCAACCTGGTGAGCAGAGCAGCTAGAGAGGCTACAGTTAGAGGCCCAGTTAGCAAGCCGATGGGGCTAGAGGCTATAGATAGCTGTACAGCTAGTGGGTCCAGAGTCAGTGAGGCCACAGTAAGTGCAGCGAGTCTTGGTGAGGCTAAGGTTTGTGAGGCTACAGAGGTGGTAGCCCCTACCAGTGGAGCCCCATGTGATGCAGCTTCAGTAGGCCCCGCTCCTGTTCACTCTGTCGGCCCTCGTAGTTTGAGCCACACTCCTGTTCACTATGTAGGCCCTGTGATTTTGAGCCCCACTTCTGCCATGAGTTGACATAAGATTAAATAGCTCTAATAGGCAGCTAGAGGGCCCTTATCAGTCTCCTGGAGAGGACTGCCTGCCTGCCAGCGAGGGGCCCATCCAGTTTCCCGGAGGGGACTGCCTACCTGACTGCCTGCCTGCCAGCCAGCCTGCCAACGAGGAGCCCGTCCAGTCTCCCGGAGGGGATTGCCAGCCTGCCTGCATGCCTGCCAACGAGGGGCCCGTGGTGGGGCCCATCCAGCCTCCCGGAGGGGGCTGCATGCCTGCCAGTGAGGGGCCCGCGGAGGGGCCCGTCCAGCCTCCCGAAGGGGGCTGCCTTCCTGCCTGCCTGCCTGCAGGTGAGGGGCACGGTGCGCGCCCAGCACAGACCCACGGAGGGGCCTGTCTGCCTGACCACAGCAGCGACCCCGCTGGGAGATGCCCGGCTGGGAGACGTCTGGTCTCCCTCATGTCCCAAGAGGAGATTCATGGTCGGGAGCTCACGCCCTCGATCATGACAAAAATAAGATCCTCGCATAATGAGAATATATTGCGCTGCTTATTTATGCAGCTACTATACACTTTGTTGCTCCTCATAATTTCTTTTGATGACGCCGTCAGTGTAGAACTGCTGGTGAGACTCTTGATATGCTCAGAAGTGTGTCAGGCACAATATTTACAGCAGCATAAATCTGGTGGGATCCCACTGTAACAGGTACAATGTGCAAAGGGCATGTCAGCCATTCAACAAGACGTTCAATAAGAAGAGACCATGCTTTCTTATTCCCAATACTGATCTAAACTCGTCCAATCAACTTATTTATGCAATTAGAAATTACATATTTTTGCACTGAATATTTTATTAATCACAAATGCAGGCAAAATGTTATCACTCCCAACCTTAACCCAGCACAAATAAACAGAAACATAAATATACAAATGTGCCATTTATATTATGTTAATGATGTTGACATTTGTGATCAGAGCATAATTAAAGATTTCTTTGAAGCAACCAAACTACACAGTTGACCAGTCCAAAAACGTTTTAGTCAGTTTTGCATAATTTCTACTTCTTAACAGATCAGATAGTGAAAATTACAAGTAAGAAGTTTTTAGATTTGTGTTGTTTTCTCTTGGTTCTCTTTCAAACATTCCTTCGGTATCTCACTATGGGAATCGCCTCAGGCGTGACCAACCCTGGAAGCACCAATT
>JBBPCW010000006.1:20123767-20142400 GCA_037974425.1 Phenacogrammus interruptus | reverse complement strand
GGGGGTTACGTATTAAGAGCATATCAGTGAAAAACCGAGGTGTGTTTTGGTAAAGAAAAATGCCTAAAAATGCCTATTTTTATAGTGTAAACCCTAAACATGCCTCCAAATATGCTCCCAGAACACTTTAATTTCAGAAAATGTAAAGCTAAACCTGTATTCGCCTCTTTTCATTTAAATTCCCCGCTGAGATATGCAACGCGGAAGGTCATTGGAACACCACGACAAGGTGAACGGTTTTTGGGGAATAACCCCTGATCTCCTGAAGATCAATCGAACTGTGGAGTTTGAAGTGTCCGAGTACTTGCATCGCGGAGACAAAAAAATTTATTTTGCATATGATTCATAAATAAAGAAGCTGTTGGCTATCCAGGCCGAGCATCCTGTTTACTGGGACTATTATTATGTAAGAGCTGCATGTGTGAATAACATAAAGTCCAGTAAAAATATCTTGATAATAATGGAGCTTTAGTCAAACTTTTAGTTAAACTTTTATTTTCCAATAACTGGCAATCACATATAGTCTTACATGCTCGTGCTTAAAAACACATTTCAGGTCTTATAATGTGCAGAGGTCATGAGCACACATTAGTCAAAGAGCAGCTCAGTGTTAAAGAGAAAACTAGGTAATGTTTAATGTGTTACACAGATTGTGTTCTTTATACCCGAGAGGTGTTAATGATAAATCCCATCACACTACAGTCACACAGTGTTTATAACCTGACCGCTGCAAGACCTCAGCATCAGCTCAATCATGGCTGCGTGCGTGCGCGCACACACACACACACACACACACACACACACACACACACACACACACAAACACACACACATATCCCCTCATAAATAGGCATTTTTCTAAAACTGAGAATACATTTTCATGATCTTGAAAATCAAGATCCAATACATGTATAAAAGTATCCATGTAGCTCCAGCAATGTAGACCCTTCCAGAACCACTGAGCTGAGCTAGTGTAGGGGTCAGCAACATGAAAAAAAATATATGATAAGATATGTATATGTAATGTCACATTTAAAAACTGCTATTAAAAACTATAAATACTGCAGCCATCCACTTAAAGGCCAAATTATGATCCCTTTGTAGCGACTAATACAGCAGGTCATTGTTGATATCCGTGAGACGCTCTTAAAAGCGAATTGTGATGTGATGTAACTTATCCTGCTAACAATAGGTCATCGTTCTCAATGATGCACAACTAATCATCCAACATCAGGGTCTGACCTGTTCATGACACTGTTCCAACATTCAGCAGAGACAGATTCCCTTCTAGTAAGCTTCCTTTCAGAAAAAAGTTTAATATGTATTTACATTTATGGCATTCAGCAGACACTATTATCCAAAGCGGCTTCCATTCCCTAACTACAGGAGAGAGTCGCCCTGGAGCAGCTTGGGGTTAAGGGTCTTGCTCAGGAACCCTGTGGTGGTATGCTAAAGATACTCGAACTCATGACCTCTTGGTCTGGAGGCAAGTATCATACCCACTAGGCCGGTTTTTGGAAACTCCGGATTTTCATTTACTTTGATATTTTCACTTATTTTTATTTTCTGATTCCTCATTATACATGTTCAATTAACAATAAACAATAAAGTATTTTAGGCACAATATTTTACAGTGAAATGGTATCATATGACATTTACATTAAACTTAATGAGGTTAGTAAGTTGTCTTTAATAAAATTCATGAGGTCATATTTCCTGAGCACTGGGACGCTATGTTAAAAGATTGTCCTTCAAAAGAACCCAGCAAACCTTGTGTTCTTTTGTTCTTCCTTCACATAAAAGGAAAATTCTTCCATCTAAAACAACATAAAGCACCTAGGAAATTATGCTCATTCCAATCAGGTTCTGGGTACCATGAGTTGAGTGGCCAAAACAGAATGAAACAGCTAAAACTGGCACTCTGCTTTGATTATGCCATGGACACAAAATCTATTTATCTATCAAATATACTGGTAATAACATCAGCAAAACTGAAAAGCCACGCCAGGGTAAAGACAACAGCATAGATGTGATATTGTCCAGCACTACCTTACACGAGGTTAGCAGGTAATGTCAAACATGCTTCAACAATCCAACGCGCGCTAATCTACATATCTGAAGATGGCAACAATATGGTTGAAAATCCAACATTTTACAACAACTGTTTTATTACTTTTAAGCCAGTTCCCTGTAGTGCATAGCTCTCTCATGTTACATAACAGGGCCACCAATATGGGAGACAGCCTCTTAGAGCACACAATGCCCTAAAGAACAAGACACATCACAAACAGCTTGGATATAAAAGTAGAAAGTCCTAGTTTAACACTGACACTCTTCCAAACCATAAAAAAAAACTGAAAAGAACTGGACTAAATAAATAAGTGAAGGATAACAATAACAGAAAAGCAATATATCCAAACCTCCACCCTGTTCTCCATTTACACACGCCCTCTCTCTCTTTCTCCCCACAACCTGCCAATCTAATCATTCCTGTGTTTACATCAGCATTTTTCAGGTTTTACAAAAGGGCCAGACTTCCTGTACCAAATCCACCAACCCACACACTCCTACCCCCACCTACACAAACAGGACAGCCACAGTCCTCCAGCCCAGGACTGGCTGTAAGTTTACTAACAGAGAGCACAAACACCAGGGTTACAACAGTAAACTAATAGAAAAAACTAATGAAGTAAAACAACCACTAAAATATCTTAAGGAAAGCCAAACAAGTCCAACAAACCAAACAAAACAAATAACTACCTGAAAGCAGTATTTACTGCTAATTCCAAATTATATTTCAGAAATGCTTGCGGATCAAGCAAAAAACATTACTACAGGAAATGCAATATTACACTATAATACTATATTATACTATAATAAGCATCATAATGATAAAGACATACATAAACTACAGATATAACACTCATAAACGCATTTAACGTTTACAATGGGTTAAAGCTTCTGTGGTGCAGAGTTGAACTAAATTGGAAGCGCTCATTTAAATAAATACATGAATATGGTGGACAGAAAATCCTTTTAATAAATATTTTGGCTTGGCTCTTCATCAAACTCAAAGTACATACAAGGCAAATGGCACAGGCACAGGAACCAGACAGTGAAGGATTATCAAGACAGCATGTTGACATAAGACACAGAAGCGATAAGCTTGAACAGTTTGCTTACTCACATCTGTATGCTAGCACACTTAAAAACACCAGCCACCATCAAAGGCCTGAAAAGAATGAATTCTGTAAACTGCTTCTAATATGACTGTGATGTTCTTATGTTCTGAAATTAGCTGAGGGATTTGTGACTCTCTGAATAGCCAATTTTTTCACCAATAATTTCACAGGCTTTAGCCCGCTGCCAACTTGTGAAACACACACTACACCTCCAAAATACACAATACACCACAGGCTTCAGCGCTTTACTGACCTGCAAAATAAACAATATGGCTCAAGCCCACGGAACCCACCTGCATATTTTTAGACCACATTAACCACAGCGTAGCTCATGAAGTTCTTGTTAAAAGCTGAATATGTGGTCTATGAGCATTAAAGATCTTCTACAACTGCGTGATAAACTGGTAGGCATACTGGTAGGGTGATAAACTGGTAGACACATTAAAACTGTTTACTTCATTATGGGACCACTCAAACCAAAGGTGCCAGGTACTGTTCCGTTAGAAGTTCCACATACATACGAACAAACACAACACTCTTGTTGTTATTTTTATCCAACTACTTTATCCAAAGGCATAATGGACAATGAAAAAAAGTTGAAAAGATGACAACTGAAACATAAGTTGATCATAAATTACCAGGTATAGCACTCAAAACATCTAAGAAACACAAGCAACAGTTAGCAATTCGGGTCAAGCAACAATTAAACTAAACACCTTTCTGACTCTGAGTGAGAGAAAGAGAGAGAGAGGCAGGAAGATTGGGTCTCTGAGGGTGTGAATAATAAATAAGACCTTCTTGAGTGTCACCATGCTCAGGTTTCCTCAGGTATAGTGTGACTAAAGGAAAAACATACATGCATAAAAACAAACATACCACTCTCTGCGTTAAAAAAGTGTGATAAAGAAGCAAAAAACAGTTGCTGATCACACAAAAACTGTTTATGTGATATCACCTTGCCTTCATTAACAAACTGAAATACAGGACATCAGATAGTGTACCAGCATGTGTGAGAGTCCTAACCTCATTACAGGTGACTGTATTTGATTAAGAGAAGCATGCCGTTACTCTTGCACCGCTGCAAGCCTTTCTAATCTGCTAACACAATACTGTTTTATGCCTAAACATACACAAACACACCGGTTAAACAAAACATGACCACATGTACAGAGGCAACAGACAAGAGAACAAAGCCCTTCAGCAATTCTCAAAACAAGTGACAAACTATGAAAACACACACACCCACACACACATTCCTCACCTGTTCTGCTCCATATGCTGTTGCAAATTCCATAAACTCCTCGATTCGGACAAATCCATCTCCATCCTGATCAAGAGCTTGGAAAACAGCCCGCAGTGC
Source organism: Phenacogrammus interruptus (assembly GCA_037974425.1). NCBI lineage: Eukaryota > Metazoa > Chordata > Actinopteri > Characiformes > Alestidae > Phenacogrammus > Phenacogrammus interruptus. The sequence goes on along the minus strand of JBBPCW010000006.1, from coordinate 20,137,858 downwards.
AGAATGGTCCTCTTCTTGGGAGGTTGCCGCTGGAGCGGTCGGTACAGGGACCACGATGGCAGCAACGCTCCCGTCCTGGGATACATCTGAGCTCACACACAAATCCAAAGCCATTTCTTCATGGCTGGGAACGTCAGGAACATCGATGTTGTTCTCCATCAGAGGCGTGCATGTTTCCTCTGGCGGACAGACTCCACTAGAACACTCATCTCCGTACAGCGGAGAAGAGTTTCCCTGCAGCTCTGCTATCTGAGATGAATTTGGCAGTGTGTTCGTTACCTGAGGCAGGTCTACCTGCGCGCACTGCACAGGTGGATCAGTTTCCTCCTCTACTTTTACATCAGCCAAGTCTATTGAGGCCCCTCCCATCCGCTGCTCCACAGCCACGCTCACCTGGGTCAGCTGACAATCCACACTTGAGAGGGGAGTGGAGTCAGGAGGACTGGGAACACTCTCACAGGGGTTTGTCACCTGATTCTGATCCTTATCTCTATACTGCTCCAGCACACAACACACAACTTCGTCTCTCAGGCTGTCTGGTGCAGGTAATGTTGAATTTGAAGGCAAGTTTTCCATGAGGACAGCAGTCAATTCCATCATGTATGCATCCACACTGCTCTCCCCAGAGGAATCAGTCGGTGTGCGCATGTCCTGATTGTCATGATCAGATATTACATGATCCTCAGCTGTGATGTTTTGAATTAATCCATTTTTGTTTGGCTCTCTTGGAGTTACACATTCATTAGGTGTAGCATCTTGTGTTTGTGCACACTCACAGTTACGCTCACCAATGGAAAGGTCCTCAGTTGTCTTCTGTATGTTTGGTACCTGTAGGTTTATAGTGCCATTTGGGTCATTATAATACAGCTGTCTTACATCATTTACTGATATGTTATCCGACTGACACAGTAAAGCTGCCGCCTCCTGAGTGTGCAGAGAGGGAGATAGAAGGTGTGGGACCTTCTCTAATATACCTTCCGAGCAAGTGTTGATTGTCTTTTCGTTCCCTGCTTCCTCAGGCGAGTTATTTATATCAGAATGTGTTTGGGAGTCAAGCAAGACTGTTTCTGGCTCAGGCTCTATGGTTGGTTCAGGTGAGATGTCTAGTGCAGTCTGAACAACAGGCAGTGAAGGCAGTTCTGTTTCTGAGGCAAAGAAGGTGTCAGAAGGGGATTGACTCTCTGAGGCATCAGTAGAGTCAGCAAATGTCTCTTTCTGAGAGGTAAATGTTTCAGGGTTCAAGATGTCATCAGCCGGTGATATGGAAGGTAGGGGATCAAACAGTATGGAAAGGTCATAGTCTCCATAAAGGTGGCATGAAGTATCAGGGGTGCTTTCATTCTCACAGAGTTCTGCATTCTCCCTGCTGTTCTCAGATATTAATTCAGTCTGTAGGGACAGGGATGAGGTTGACTCCAAGTCCACTGGAGTCATTTGCTCAGGTATCGAATCAGGTGAAGCCAGGAGAACAGACAGATTGAGTACCGATTCAAGGTCAGGTACCTGAGTATTCTTGGGTACCCCATCAGGTAATGCTTCTTTCTCTAACTCTCCTTCCATTGACTCATCTTTCTGAAAGTGATTCTCAGTCCCAACATCAGATGGGCTTCCTTCAATTGGACCATCTGTAATCGACCCAGGCAAAACAGGCAATATGGACTCAAGTGATGCCCCAGATACAGTCAGGGAATCTGATCCAGTTCTTCCAAGTACAGATAATGTGTCAGACTCAGGCGCATCGACAGGTGAGTATGTCCTTGCCTGTAGCTCGAAAACAGAATCAGACGATATGTTACTAGCTGAAAGTGCCTCTGTCTCTTGCTCTGAGGCTATCACTACAACTTCCGAATCAAGTATGAGGGGGAGGCCATCGCTCTCTTCACATGACTGGATATGTGAGCCTAGACCCAATTCTGAGGAGGTGATTCCACCTGGGGGCTCTAGGTGAAAACAGGGGGGTGAGTAAGATGAGGGGTGGATGACAGGTAAAGGAGTCAGACATACAGGTGCAAGCTCAGGTTTACAGGAAGCAGTCCTTTCTGAGTCAGCTCCAGTTAGATCCAGCACTTCGGCAGAATTACCACTTGTGATGTCCCTTACCTGGTCAGGTGTGCTATGAGAGGGATGCTTGTTCTCATTTGTTACGTGGGACTCCAGATGCTTCTCAACTACTGTAGTCCTCTGAAGGGGATAGGAATCAGAGAGTGGTGGGTCCAGCAAGGGATCTAGAGGAGGTAGCCCTACAGATCCATCTAAATGGCAACCTGTGTCAGCCATTGCAATAGGCTGCAGGAGGTCCATCGTCTGTAAATGTGAGCCCTGCCTTGTAGCCTGCATAGACGTGCTAGTGTGTGTAGGGCTGGGGGTGGCAGAACTGAAATTGATGAGATCTCTGGTGTCCACATCACTGGGAGCATTGCAGCAAGGCTCCTCAGCCAGTTCCTGTGTGTGAGGAGCCCGTTTATCCCACTGTGGTGAACTTCGTTCCCAGGGATAGGTCTGTTCTAATCCAGAATACCGGGATGCCCGGAAGAGGTCATCTAAACTAAAGGCATTTTCCTGAAAAATCTCATCAAAGCTTAGAGCAACAATGTCTGGTTCTCCCCTCTGATGTCTTTCTGTGTTTTCAGAGCTGCCAGTGACATCATTATTCATATCTAAAAGCAGAAATCCAAGTGAGTTTTGGTCAGATTCCCAGTCGGAATGACCTCGCGGGCTGGAGAGAACCTGCTCCATTTAGGAGCACTGTTCCTCTCCCCTGAAGCGGAAACACTCCAGAGATACTTCCTTTTTATTAAATTTCCGCTGAGCAATAACATTGGGAATTCAAAGTCAGTTTGTGTCTTCTTACAGCCAGTGCGCCAGCAGGAATTTTATTGCTGAAATCCATGCGTAGCTTGGATGAACAATTCAAACCGTCTCATTTCGCCATCAAAAGCATTAACATTTTTCCACCTACAGTTGAAGCTCCTTTATCCAAACATACAAAGCAGCTCCATCAAAACTGTAGGGCCTTTTTTTGGCAATGTTTCCTCATACAGTTTACAAATATACAAATCTAATCCTTTTTCACTTTAGCTTTTTTAAGTATCCTGATCCACAACACAATCCAGAAATCATAAAATAGGATTACACAACAAACGACCACAGTTACAGCTTAACTTGGCAAACACTGTTCTGTCATTCCAAATACAAAAATGATTCAGAAATCAGAACCGCTCAGAATACCAGTAGCTTTTATGTTTAGTCATTTCTTGGCTGTATGTGAACACTGACTTCTCTAAAGAGTAAACGGATATAAATACTGAACACTAGTTTTCAATGGATGACATTCAGATACGTGACAAGAGACTGCTCTGCATCAAAACAAGCCTCTAAAAACCTTAATATTCACATGCAAAAATGTAATATCCCACTGTCACAACAAGCAAGCAAACATCTCAGTAACGAGACTGCAACTCTCAACTCACAGCTGGGTGCAATTCAGTCATGCAGAATGGGGGTGGGAAATCAGAACAAAGCGAAGTACTAAGGTTTTGGTTTACACCGTCATTTAACACATTAGGACTCAGTCAGCATCAGTGATAAGCGTTATTAGTATTTAATAACCCAGCTTAGTCACGTCAGCTAATATTAGCTACCCTGTCCTCAGAACCGCCACCCTGAGCAGCCACTAAAACCACGTCTCCCTAAAGCTTTAACTCTATAACCATGAGTAGAAAGAACCAGAGGATAATTGGCTGTCTTTATATGCCTCATTAGCCGTCTGTGTGCACGACAGACTGTTAATCTGAAGATTAGTTTAGGGATTTTGGGTGCTAACGCTGGCTGCTAACTGGCTAAGCTAAACTGGGCTAACGGCAGGAGCATCCTCCTGTGAACAGAGGACTCAGGCAAAACACTGATTTGTCAGGGGGGAAAAAACACACGTCCACCCTCATCAAATCTCTGTCCCTTTGAAAAGCAATATGTAATTCTTTGTCAAGTCTCGGTTAGACCGATAAACGGACAAGCAGGCGGTTGTTTTCCCCTCTGGATATTTTTCCTCAAGATTCCACAGGCCAGCGGTCCAAAGACGAGTCCACCTGTGCTCCGTGTTCAGCTTGGACTAGATGATAAATACCCAACAAAAACACTGCTAATCCATCGCCTTCAGGCATAATATTATCCATTGGATCCTCCAAACGCCTGACAAACTGTGTCCATAATCGTAAGGGCTTTAAAACAGAGGTTTTCTTCCACAGCGAAGGGACAACATTGGCATCATCACCATCATCATCACAAGCGGCAGCAGTGAAACCGTGATGAATGATTCACAAAGGAACCGATACTTCAGAATGACTCTTCTGATCCAAACGAGTCAAAGAGTTGGAAATAACCGAGCGGATTGAAAATTAACAAGAGAGGTGAGGTTGAAATATAAACCATTAATATTAGATTGCTGACAAACAGCAAACTCATACACATATACTCAAGTAGAAAACGAAGTATCGTTTAAATATGTTAATAATTGCCATATCAGCTGATGTTTTTTTTTTTTTAATTAAGCCACTTGCATATTAAACTTTGCAGCATTTGGCTGACGCTCTTATCCTATCTTATCCAGTTACAGGAACAACCACCCTGGATCAACAAAGGGGTTAATGTGTCTTCCTCAAAGACACAATGGTAGAAAATGGGGTTTAACTTTGTGGTCATCAGGTTCACACCCAAGTGTCTTACCCACTAGGCTACTACCATCACGCGGTACTATATGGAAAACAGTTTTTGGACCCATCTGTTTTTCACGGTTTGGGCTAGGCACCTTACTTCCAGCGACGGACAATCTTAATGCTTCAGCATACCGAGACTTTGTGGACATATTACACCAACGGGGACTTAATGTCATTATATATCACATTCAAAGACATGCCTTTTAAGAGGGAGTTGCCCCCCCCCCCCCCCTTTTTTTTTTTTTGGTAGCGATAAAAGCTTCCATTCTTCCTGGACGTCTTTCTTGAAGTGGTCTGTGGGTCTGTAGAGCATTTATGAGGCCAAACACTGAGGTTGGGCGAAAAGGCTGGCTCCATTCCAGTTCAACATAAAGGTGTTGGATGGTGATGGAGGTCGGGGCTGTGCGGGCCAGTAAAGTTCTTCCACACCAAACTCATCCAACCATGTATTTATGGACCTTAAGTTACAAAGAACGGAGCAAAAGTCACTAGTTGGAACATCAACGTGTGATCGTAAGTGTGAGGTAAAGTGGTCCATCGTGTCCTACAGAGTGGTTAGTGTTTCTAAACGTGAATCAAAAGAATCAAAGACTGACCAGGTTCGATTCATTCAAACGAATCGAAACAGTGAACTGGCTAGAGATTCTCTCCATCACTACCGTACCGCATACACACACATACACCGCAGTCTTCTAGAGACGGACCACAGGCGTCGAAGATAATTTGCTAATCGGCTCGGTGTTTTGGTATGATGGCCTTGTTTAGCCAGATTAATGTGAATGTGGGCCGAGAGCCTGAAGAGAATGTATTACATATTTCTTTCGTAAGGCCCTAAAATACCAGCAAAGACACACCGCGTCTCAGATTTTAACTCTTAGCTGCCTGGGCATCTTTTTCTTCCTGAATAATTCAGCATCATCGTGTTTCTTGGTTTCTTCCCAGGTACGACACCCAGTGGCTGCAGCAAGGCACTGCAAACATCTATGGGGTCTTTGAGTGTGAATTATAAAACGATTTATTTAGAAACCTGTGTAAACAGCAGTACAATATTCCACCGAAATTATATTTACAATGCATGGCAATCCTCTTTACATTCTACAACATAATACCTCCAGTTATTTCCACCATCACCATTCATTCACATGTAGTGTCGCAAGAGTACACATACACAAACATTTCAGCACATTAAGAGAAAAGGACAGACACGTTTCAAAGGTCATTAGCTTTCGTTCTGGATTAAAATGAGGAAGATCAATACTATGCTTTAAATTTGCCTTAATATAATCAGGAGACAGCATGAGGTTACAGTATCCACCATGCAGCACATGATGATGTAGTGGCTCAGCAGATTGGATTTTCCCCAGTATTCAATGCATATTATTCACGGTTTTGATCTAAATCCACTGTGACTGGTCATACAGGGAGTGACCGCTTGGCTTCTTGTCCTTTCCCTTACATTTTAAATCAGGCTACTTCTCTTTTCTCTTTTCTGCTGACCAGAAACCTAGAGACACAACAAGAGAACAAAAGCAATTAAAAAGAGAAATTGGGTAAATCAGAAATCCCCCCAGGCTGCACTTTACATCAGTGTATGGGTCAATGTAATTCAGTGTAAAAGGACAAAAATGCACTTTTGGTGCATTTGTGTTTGCACTTTCAAAGCCAAATCTATTTTCTGTGGCGGCTGATGGGCCATTGACTGGCAGGGTGGGGCATCTCCCACCAAGGCAAAGAACATTCTGCCCAGGAATATTTCACAGCTCCATTAAACCCTTACAACCTCATAAGTCAGATCATTTAACAAGACAACTTTCAGAATGGTCCTAGTTTTTAATGTAAGGGGCTATAGTGCCTTAAATTTTCCCTTTACGTTTACAAAGACGTCCATGATTTTATGAACAAAAGTGGGCCTAAGCTGTTTGTTCTATATGAAAAAAATGAACAGCTTATACCCGCCCCCTATCGGGACCTATGGTAAACAGAAAAGTCCCAAACACAGTATAATTTGTCCATTTGCACATTTCCCCTGAAGGTCACTGAATTATGAAGTCAATGTTGGTACAAGCAAGCGAACACAGCTTCCATACTTTACCCAAACTCCTCATAAAAAAGCTTCTTTAAGTGTGGAACTTAAGTGGTAGAGTACACCTTCAGCTGCTGATGTTGGTATATAATGCAGTTATAGTAGTGTTATTACTATTAATACTTTATGCAAAAGTGCTCCTGAGTGTCTAAGCACAGGCTCTTTAGAAAAGTGCCCTGAGCATCACACGAGGTGCATGGAAAGAAGAAGAGCCTGCAGAGGGTGTGTGATGCTCAGGGCAGTTTTCTAATGGGAAACCATGGATTCTGGCATTCTTGTAGATGATACTTTGACTCATTTAACCTACTTAAACACTGCTGCAGATCAGGTGTACACCTTCATGACAACAGTATTCCCAAATGGCAGTAGCCTCTTTCAACCGGATAATTAACCCCAACACACTACATGCACTGTTCGGGAATGGTTTGCGGAACATGATGAATAGATCAGGGTGTTGCCCCAGAGACATGATGAATAGACAAGTTTGACCCAAAAGATCTTTTTTTGTTACCAGAAAGCACCCTCAGAGGTCTTATAGAGCCCATACCCTTTTGGTCGATGCCGTTTTAGCATATTAGGCAGGTGGTCATGTTTTGGCTCATTACTGTAGGTAGCTATATTCACGTTTTGACTCTTTTGTGACCTTACTGTTAACAAAACGTGCACAGAACAAAAGTGACTGGCTTTGGAACATTTTTGTTTACCATGAGACAAAAATTCAGGTGATTTTCCTTTTTTCTCACAGCTAAAAGCAGCACAGAGCTTATATGGGGGCTTGCCGCCAGACAAACAATAACAAATATTCAGAGTTCTGTTCAGTCGGCTGATTGCGCAGCTTCAGACTTCTATATTTGGGTGGTATAGACTGGTTATTGATTGGTACAGACACTGCAAGTGTGTTTACAATGCACATCAATTAACAAACATCCCATTATATGGCTCTTTAAAAGCAAGATGAATAATTTGCACACGGAAGTGTTCCAAAGTGCATTAAGTTCAGTTCACATCAGGGCAACCAAACACCTTGTTAATGGACTTGATTAGCACAGAAGAAATCAATAAGAACATTCTGAATTGTTTGCATGGAATAAAGCAGTTAGGAAAGCAGGGGGAGGGTGTAGGGGTGTGTGTGCGTGTGTGTGTAATTTAGCAAAGCAGAACAGACAAAGATGCAGCACCACAACACCAGTGCAACCAGCCAATTCTTTAACTGGCCTAATTAATGACTCAATTGTTTGCCATCACACACAATCAGTTATTGATTATACATACAATTTCAGCAAAACACTGCGGTTAAAACAAGTACTAATCTCATATAGAGACGCTAACAGTAAACACCTCTTTAGTGACCACAGTATAGCACTGTTATGAAACTCTATCAGTCCTATTCAGATGAGATTTGTTTTACATGGGGAGGTGAGCCAGTGTAATTATTCCCTGACTTTATTTTAATGATGTCAGTTGTTTTTACAGACTACACACCAGATTCTGGTGACTTTTACCATCTAGAAAACATAAAACAGATTTTAGAAATTATAATCCTGTGCAAATGTACCTACTGGTTAATATTCCTGTGACAAAAAGAGCTTTTTGGTGCTTCAAATAATGTATAATGTGTCTAATAAAGAGACAGTGGTTTATACAGAATTCTATAATTCGTACACTATGTCTATGTGGAATTTTGTAATTTTATAACATTAGCTCAATATACAGATGGCAGGGCGATATTGTGGATTCAGAGTGCATGTTATTAACAGCTTAGATGTTCAAAAGAGAAAGGCAGTATTAGGTTGGTATCGGTATCACAGTATTGGTATAGAAAAAATGGTATTGGGCCACCCCTGAACTGTACATTAAAATTCGTAAAAGTAACAGAAAGGTTTGATTGTAGCCTATAAAATCCAGCCAATGACAATTTGATACATTGCGTTCACACGAGACAGCTAGGTAGATGGCGAGAATTACACAGGTCAATAAAACATTCTTTTGTAAACATCAGAAACCACAAAACACTTTTCTAAACCAGTTTTTCATGCTTATTTCAGATCTGCTTTCAGGTTTTTTTTAATAGTAATTTTAGATTTGCAATAGACTTGCATGTGGTTTTTATTAAAGCACAGGCACCAATCAAGTAACTGTTTCAGTATTTTCAGTGTGAAGTCAGACAGGCCACACTGTGGCATAGATATAATGATCTGTGTCAGTCAGACACCACTGTTTCTTCAAAAACACTCAGCATATGATTATTATATGATCATTATACCAACTATCATGCAGTATATAACTAGCTTCATCACAAAAATGTATGTGGGAAAAACTAAACACTGATGTGAAATCAGCACGAAAAACACTACAAAACCCACATAAACTGATGATTGTGACCTGCTGACCTGTGTTATTAAATTATCTGTGTTTTCTCAGTCAAATTAGTTGCATATGGAACACTAGGTGTGACAGCTATGCGTAAATCGAGCAGCCTTTCCCATCGCTATAATTACTCCGACTTCTCATCCCACAAAATTTCTTATCCCACGATTTATTCTCCAGACTTTCTGTAGTAAAACTGCATTGCTCCACCTCCACATACGACCAATCCCATCTGAATAGCACTACATACACATTCACACACCTGTGTGCAGTGCTGTCTCTGTCTCTCAGAGTTTAGCAGAGTGAGAGGAGAATATACCCAGCAGACGCTCCACGTCATTGGCTGAGGTGAGCCATGCCCCTCCGTCCGCCACCACCGTGGTGCCGGTGACGTAAGAGGCGGCGCGGCTCGCCAGGAAGAGCACAGCGTGAGCCATTTCTGTCTTATTCCCTGCCCTCTGCAGCGGAATGCTCCGGAAAGCTCCCGCGCTCTCTGCATGGGTACCGCCTGAGACAGAGAGACACTGACAGTCAGAGAATGAACTGAGATGATGTACGCATCAAAAGTTTGGACACACCTGCTGCTTAAGAGTTTTTCTTTCAAGCCAGGGCCTTCATGCCCAACATCCAAGCTTTGGTTCACTCGAAGTGAATCGGGGCTGTTAAAGCAGCAGTGGGTGAAGTAACTATTATTGTTTACCTTCTTGAAATGAGATTTTCATTCAGCCTAAATAGATAAAGGGCAAAGGGGGCATTTGTCTGATGCTCTTTTTCAACTATGGGGTAAGTGTCATGGGGTTCACAGGCAAGTGTTTTAAAAAAATACTTGTCCAGGAGTGTGTCTGAAACCGTGCACTTGCGCACTTTTAGTGCGCGATTTTAGGGCGTAGTGTGCTCACACTGAAAACCAAGCTAAAACTCAGTTTACTGAAAGTACCCGGATGCTGCACTGAAATCGGCCAGAAAACGCAGTGCAGAACGATGCACACTATTCGCACTAAACGGGTGCCATTTTGCCCACGTAGTGGAGGGGGCGGGACTTTCAACGTGTTTTCGAGTTGGATAGTGGTGGCAAACAGTGAAATACAAGCCCGAGCAGAGGCAGCTGATTCGTATAAATGTAAGTAATGTTAATAAAATTATTTTACGGATGTACACTGCAGTAAAACCGGCAGATATTTTGGCGGCTGGAGAATCGCGAGCAAATGTTAGTCCTTCACTTCCGCTAAGTGCAAAACGTGAGTGTTCCATTTAGGACAGCATTGACCCACAGCAGTGCGCACTACGCACTACATCTCAGTGCACTGACGGTAGTGTGCGATTTCGGACACACCCCAGGTTTACATTTACGGCATTTCGCAGACGCTCTTATCCAGAGCGATAAAATACTTTTGGTCCAACAGTGTACATTCAGTCCACTGTGTTTTTGATGATTACTGTACTTTACATATTGTAAAGTAAAAGTGTGTCTGAGAATATCAATACTATCTCAGACACACACACACACAAACACGAACACACACCAAGTCGGCGGTAACCCTCAGTCCCAGAGATTGGTCCTGGTGCCACAGTGTTCACTCTCACTCCACTTGGACCCCACTCCACTGCCAAATGTCTCGTCATCGCATCTGTGCATACACAAAATAGAGCAAAAATGATTATAGCATCATGGTACATATTTTGCCTTTATTAAATCCAATCATATTTACACAGCATTGCAACAAACCCCTTGAGGACACACTTACCGTTGGCAGCTTTTGCAGATCCAGCATGTACCTGGAGCGCCTGACCCCTGTAACCCAGAGTGGCTGAAAGGTTCACGATGGAGCCTCCATGATCCTGACACAAGTATAAAGAATAAACATTTAAGATCTTTTTAAAAATTCTTAAACCCCTAAAGAGAATTTCTTGGATGTGCTTAATCTCTGATGCTCATTAGAAATAATGAGAACAGCTGTACATGCACTGAATACAAACAACAGGTTTCCTTTCAAAGTGCAGACATCATTACAAACATTCTCTTACTCTCCAGCTCCTAATCAAAGCGATTCTTCTCATCTTCAAGCCAACAACCTTGCTACCGAACAAACAAAGACTGACCCTAATTCACTCTACAAACTACAGACACCCATATCTGCATCCAAGTTCAGGTGGAAGGTGGCGGTGAGCCCTTTTCTCTGTAACTCAAGCAATTCTGGGAAACAGTAAGTTTAGCATGTCCTTACCTTGAACCATTTCTCATAAACAACTTTGCTGGTGTTGAAGGTTCCCATAGTGTCGATCTCCATCACGGTCTTAAAGGCATTGAAGGAGAGAGAGGTGGCAGGACACAGGAAGTTGCCTGCTGCATCTGAACAAGACCATGGAGATACAAGAGAGTGAACAACACAGATGGCCAAGGACTTGTGTGTGTGTGTGTGAGAAAGAGAAATATGGGACAATAATATACAGTAGAATACGACATGAACCTCAGAGACCACTATGTTTCATTTCCACTCAAAATTACCATTAAATACAAATAATTCATTTTTCAAAAGCAGAAAGCAACAACAGCTGATGGATCACTGGCACCATGTTCCTCTTCAATGACCCATTATCATTCGCTCAAGCAACTTACACACACCTCAGCTGCCTCACACATTTCTTTATCATGAGCCTGTAAAATTGCTGTAGATATTTCTGAGCAAATAAGACGGAATGAGGAAGCAGAAATTAAAAATAAGAGAAAATCAATGTTTTTTGCAAACTCTCTCTAGTCCTGTCCTGCATGCACTAGTTTTCTGTTGTTTTTCTTTGTGTCACACAATAGTCCCAGAGGAACGCTGTTACATTTCACTCGGTACTGTGTAAATGGTTGAAAGGACAATAAATGGCTACTTGACTGTCTCTATCAGATAAAAAGCACAAAGTCTACAAGTGATTGTGTCCATAAGAACAAAGAAGGCATCACTGTGGACCTGCAGATTTCTTTGTAAGGGGAAAGCATGTTTTCTGCTTGTTCCGGACACTGAAAAAATAATCATTTATACTTAAATGTTCCTTTTGATTTAAAATAAAGTGCACAAAAAACTACACCACACCCCCCTCCTAAGTCTAGACATACTGTTGATGAGAATATCCACACGTCCAAACTCTTTTAACATTTCGTCCACAGCAGCAGAGATGGTGTCTGGTTGACGGACGTCCATCTTTAGGGGTAAGCAGTGTCTGCCTGTTGCACTGGTCAGCTTCTTCGCCGCCTATAAACATAACATGTAAAAAGTATGGAACTAAGTAAAGCTACAGTCAAAATTAACAAACAAAACTGTAATGTCGTGCCACTGGAAAGTTCCAGGCAACACCTGAGCACAACCCTGAATAACCTTGTGGCCCTGGAATGGGAGCGGACACTTAAAGGGAAGACTGAATTTTCCTTTTTAAAATAAAAGCTTATTGTACTATGTAAATATTGTCCACTCCCCAGCCCATATAATCCTTGGATAGAAACTATTCTGCAAAAACAGGGCAGCTAATCAGAAACAGACTAAATGTACATATTGTTGTCTAAGGGATGTAGTTCTAAGTGATGTACTGAAGAAAGGAAATGGTCATGTCGAAATTTGTCCTAATGGTTTTGGTACATAAAATTGTAAACATTACAAGTAAACTTCAGAGATAACATCTGACTTTCACACACATACCAAAGAAAAAAAAGGCAAACATAAAATATGTCATACCTGTTCCACTACATGTGGAGTAAGAGGATCGTAAATTTGATTGATCACTTTAACAGTCGCACCATGGTGATAACAGTATTTGTTTATGTGTGTGATAATAAAGATACCTCAGTGAGTTTCTCCAGGTTCCTGCTGGCAATGACCGTGTCACAACCATGCCTGGAAAACACAGGAGAGACAGAAAAGATCAGACAACCACAAATGCTTGTTTACTTGCTTTCTAGGTTAAAGATTTCCCAGTACGGTCTGCAGTGAAGAGGGAAAGGGAGTTTTTCCTTGCCACTGTCGCCTCATGGCTTGCTCATCAGGGGCACACACACACACATTCATTCACACACATTTACTTCACATTTATTTCATTTTGTAAAGCTGCTTTGTGACAATGACCATTGTTAAAAGCGCTATATAAATAAATTGAATTGAAATTGAATTGAATTGAAAGGTAGAGGTCACAATCAAGCAGGTGAAGTTCAAAACTCACATGCGGACAACAGACAGCTAAATGCAAAGTACACACAGGTATAGGCCTCAGGAGAGTCTGAGGTGTTGACAGTAGTAGAGTGTGCTGAGCTAGAAACAAGAGAGTATGAGGAAAGGAGAGTCCTACCTCATCAGGATCTCAGCAGTACGGAACCCAATACCGGAGCCACCGCCTGTTATAAAGGCTACTTGATCCCTGGTAAAAACACACAAAGCGATTACACACCTTTTCCAGATATTTAAAAAAAATAAAATTGTTCAAGAACTACTATTCTTTCCATTCTAATATTTTTTCTGTACTAAATATGTCCACCCCTCGCCTTTTTCCATAGTAATTTTGGGGGAAATCTTTACAAGCTTCTGGGAAACCAGTCCATGGTGCATTATTCACAATGATGCGGAAAAGGGAATTTTAATTCTGTGGGAAAATACTGTGACAGCTCAAAAATGCACAAAATGCAAACTTACGAAGGGACCTATCACTACGAAACACAATGTGCCTAATATGTCCTTAACCCTAACGTAATTTACCCCTGAAAATACACCAACCCCCTTAATCTGAATTAAGTGGCCATTCATTTATTAAGCGATCCTTTCATTTTACCTTAAAAGGAGACTTAAGGCACAAGTGTTGAACCCCTTAATCTTAAACATATGGGGCCGGTTTCCCAGACAGGGATTAAGCCTAGTCTTGGACTACCCTTTTCTTTTCAATGGAAAATCTCTGTTCCCA
>JBBPCW010000006.1:20080031-20090355 GCA_037974425.1 Phenacogrammus interruptus | reverse complement strand
CGAGGAAGACACGCTGACAGAGACACTTGGAGCGTGTTTTCTGAGCCTGTTTCTGTCCTTTGTTTTCGTGGCTCTCGTGACATGTGTGTGCGTCCGTGAAAAGTTTGGAGTGAATGAGATAATCGCTGAGATCAGACCTGATCTGACTGAATTTTGATTGGTGCAGAAGCGAGGCTCCGCAGACCGGAGAATCTCGCGCCGTTAACGGCCCAGTACTAGTATCAGCACATAAATGCTTAAAAATGATTGGCTTTGGACAGATATTTAAACCCAATCGACATTGAAATTTTAATTCCAGAATCAATGTTCAGGTGATGCTGGCCTGCTGTTCTATAATTTTATTCATTTTGTTGCTGTTGTAACCCTACAGAAACATTATCCATAATGTAATCCAGGGGAATGGTGTCCCAGTTTCTACGTTTTGTAAATGTTCATGTAGTGGTGGACGATATGGCAAAATATCCTATCATAATAATTCAAGTAATTTTCATTTGCAATACACGAGTACATTACAGTATCATTATGTACCACTAACAACCTCTGATGCTACATTTGAAGAACTCTTTTACTACATTTTCCATGTATTACATGTTTTATTTCTTTCTGCACTTTATACCATTAATGTGTTTTATATATCAAACATTTTTCAACCTCTGTTTATCCCCTACAGTTTACCAGACTGTTCTGAAAAATACCATCAAAAATTTCCAGTATGGTAAACTCAAAAATGGGTGGGAAAGTGCTTACATGTCTTTGCTGTGTTCAAGGAACAAAACATGCCATTTAACTGGGAATATTTAAACCTTTGCTATGGCCTGTGGCTGTAACTTCCATACCAACAGTAACACAAGTGTGTGTGTGTGTGTGTGTGTGTTTGTTTGTGTAGATGAACTGTTATTTGATAATGACACACCCACTATAAGGAGCAGCAGCAGCAGTAGCGAGGGCTTGCCACGCCTCCTTGGCCTCAGCAGGGAGGGGTCACTGGAGAGCAATGAGGTAACCACAGCAACAGGCCCCCAAAATCTACCTACAGGAACAACACAAGCCAATAGCTGGTGCTGCATTCAGATGTGTGTATAAATTCTTCTTCCATCTCTCTCAGGACTCCGATCAAGCCAAGAGGAGATGTCCCCGACGAGCCAACAAACTCCAACACTCTAAGGGAAAGAGTCGTCATAGCAACAGTGACTCTACTCCACCCAGCGGCATGGGAAATCGTGGGATACCCCCTCCCTACACAGGCCCCAAGGTAGACAAGCTAGTGCTTAGCCCCATTCTGTACTACTCCTAACCCCCTATTTAGGCATACTGTCCATAGTAGTGATCCATCAGGAGATGTGTAAAATGTGTTCATATTACCTGCATGCTATAAGTAGTTGTGTGTGTGTGTATGTTTATGGCAGGACCTGGCTGAGTTCCTGGAGCAGATAGGCTTTAGTAAATATCTTCCCTTGCTGGAGGAGCAAGATATTGACCTCCGAATCTTCCTGACACTGACTGAGAACGACCTTAAAGAAGTGGGCATCACGTGAGTCACACGCCGTCTTTCAGCACTCTCTCAACACATTCACACTTCTGCATCAAAAGCAGTCTGTCTGTTTTCTCCCTAGTCTGTTTGGTCCCAAGAGGAAGATGACATCAGCTATTGCACGTTGGCATAGTAATGCCCGACCACCCAGCGACGCGTTAGAGCAGGCATATGCAGACAAACTGGAGGCCGAGATGCAAGAGATGGCCATTCAGCTCCACAAGGTAGTTCTTTTGTAAGATTCTGATTGGGTTCAGTGGAAGCTTTTTTCAGATGAATAGAAAATTTGGACACACCTGGTCAAAAAAAGTTAGTCAGTAAAAAGCTCACGTCGTCTAAGAATCCACTTCTGTTCTTTTTAATAGACAATTACTGTTTTTGCTGAATTGAAAAATAAAATGTAAAATTTAATAAAACAAAATACAATGGTTATGTTTCACTTGGTTTGATTAGAAATTAGGCAGTAAAATGTGCAGAATAGTGCCATATTTCAGTGTGTTCTCTGGGGATGTTTACTCAGAATAGCAGCAAAACATAATTTGACATATGTATTTGACTGCTTAACACTATGCTATTTTGCTGTGTGTTTGTGCAGCGCTGCGTCGAGGTAGAGTCTCTGCAGGGCCAGGTGTCTCAGGAGAAGGAGCTGCGCACTGTGATGGAGGGATGTCTAATGGAAGAGAAGATGGCATGGAGGAATGTGCAAGCAGAACTGCGGGAGAGTGTTAAACAAATCCATGCCCTGAACGCCACACTACACACACTTCGAAACACACGCTCGCAGGTTGCACTGCTCATCCGTGATGACAGCCAGGCTACAGCAAAAGGTCTCAATACTAGATAAATAATATACACCAATCACCTGCTTAATGTAGACAAAGATCAAGGATCAAGCCAAGTATCAGAAACTGCACACTGATAAATGGCTAGTGCAGAGTTCAACAATTCTGGTCTGGGCTGGAATCCATAACATTTTCCCTGCTCAGACACACCAACTAAACCTGGCCATTAACAGAGTAGGTTGATCAGGTTGGTCTAAGCAGGAAAATCACTAAACTGCCCCTCCCCCCCAAAAACCAGCACTAAAGAATGCTGGACTAGGGGAAAACTAACACAAATTGTTCATGAAAAGAGAGTCTGTACCCAAACAAGGTGGAGCTACAGTAACTTAGAGGGAGGATTTGAGCAATATATATTTTTAAACAATGTAGTAATGAGGGCACACTGTCAGCTCATATTAATAACAACAATGATGATGATTTGTAGCACCTTTCTCAAACTCAAGATCTCTTTAGTTAAGACATAAAACAAGAAACAACATACAATAGTACACAGGGCAAATGACAACACCGAGCATAGTAGTAGGGAAGAAAAGGCTATTTTATGACGTATTAACTCTATAAAAGGCCTGTTCATTTCTGACTGAAGACCAATTTCCATACATTTTTTTGAAAGGAACTATTTTGGCAAGTCAGTGTCAAAGCTGCTGAACACTGCTGTGTTGAATCAGGTGGATTAGACATGGGAAATCACCAGACTATGCAAAACTCTGGCCCTCCAGGAACAGAGCTGGGCAACTCTACGTAGAATCTTTCATAAAGATAGTGCCTTATCATTGTCAAATGTCTGGTTTTAGTTTGAATGCACTTGATCACTATAACTTGCCTCTGTCTATCCTTTTTATATTCTATATTCTTTTTTTCTTGTTTTTGTCTAGATAACAACGCTGCAAGGTCTCAGCTGCTCACTAACGTGGAGTCCTCTGAGGAGAAAATAGGTAAGAAAGAAAAAAGTGAACGTGGTGTATGAGTGTTTAAAACATTTGTCAGACTCCAGTCCTGGTGGGCCAAAGCACTGCGATGTTTAGCATTCTACCTCAATGACAAACCTGATCTACCTCATTGCCTGTGTTAGAGAAGGGAGAACACTAATCTGTGTATTGTTGTGGCAAGACCTGAGTTGTCATGAAATCTCTAAAGATAATGTATGTCTGTGTTTAGCTGAAGGTCTGAAAGTTCTGTGCCAGAGTCTAGAGCACCTAGTCACACCAGAGAAGAGTTCCAATAGCTGGCAGGAGGAATCCTAGCACCTGTATGTGAGTCTCTCTCTCTTTCACATACATACATACACACACGACTCTGCACACATTTGCTGAATGTGCACACCTTCAGCAAAATTACACAGGTGCAATCTTCACAGTTTTTGTGCTGGAGATGTGATGATCTTATGCTTTCACTCCATTTTGTTTCTCACAGCAGCTCCTTCAGAGTTCCACAGACGGAGGGTGAACAAATCACCCTGAACAAGTACGCAGCGAAGTGCCTGAGCTGGCCAGGGAGACGGAGGGTGGAGACAGATAATGAAAGAAGAGGTGCTGAACGTCAGAATGACAGTTGAGGGGAAGATGAAGGGCAGGGTAAAAGAGTGTCTCTTTTAGTGAAGGCAGTAATTCGACAAGCAGGCGGAGGGTAGAAGCCTCTCCCAAACCTGTGCTCTGGCCACATGGGACCGACTGCATACTGCAGATCTATGCAATCTAAGACAATCCAATCTCAAAAAGGAGATTGTAGTTCTAGTCCACAAAAATGTGTGCTCACACTGGCAGAAGAACAGACTTCACTATCTGTAGCTAGTAGCTGCATCGACGAGTGTTAAAACTCCCAGTACCACAACTGGGCCTGATACAGCCATATCAGCACTACACACACTACAACGCCAGTGTCACTGCTGGGTGGAGAATGGTCCACCAGTTAAATAAAATAATCTGGATCAAAGCGGTCCTGTGGTCAGAAAATGATCGTTGGGATAAAGGATTGCTGACAAATAGTGATTGACAACTGTCTGCAGCTGTACACTGTTTCTAATAAAGTGATTAAGTGTATCTGACAGTAAATGCAGAAGGAAAATCAGGGATAAAGTCTCCAAATAAGAACACTGGCTTTCATACTGTGATGGTTTCAACTGACTGCAGTCCCACGGCAAGCCCACACATCTGCAGCGTTGGGGTCAGGACGGAGCCAGTTGAGATGTGGAGCCAAGTTTGGCTTCACTGTCCTCAATTTGCCCTGGATTGTAAGCGGTGGAAATTCTTTGAATTAGTGCTTGCACTGAGTCAAGCTCATTTCTAGTACACCAGTGGACACAAAAGCAGAAGCCAAACCAGGCAGTCTGGCACTCTGTAATGAATTTTCATAAGGATTTTTTGCCTTTATTCAGCTGGTGCTATAAATGTAGGAATGCTCATTTAGGACGAGTCCCAGACAACAGATGGCTATTCCAAACAGTGTATTCAGTTGAGCTTTCTCAAGCAGTTGATTTACACAGTGCATCAGATTTTTGTACAGGAGAGTATAACTTTGCTTTAAACAAGTTTTGCCCTGCTTTAATGTTGGTGGCCAGGCAAAGTGTATAAACACAGGGAAGAGATTTCAGTTCCATGTGTTTCTCTGGTTGTATATAAATCAGCAAATAATATGAATAAAAAGTATTATATATTGCATTTGTGTCGTTTTTATGAATAAATGCACTTGTTTTCTCAAGGCACAAAAGAACTAAGTATTTCAGTACTGCTATATTAATACTCTGTTCAGCTCTGGTTTATTATAGCATAGGACTGCCACCCATCAAAAACAATGAACGAATGTTTGCATCCTGCTACACAAAAGGTGCCTTTAAGTGTTTAATATAATGGGTATATACATATAACAATCACCATGGAAGTAATGGATCTAGGAAGGGGGATAAAATGACCATTATCTTGATGCTGATATAAAAAATATGCACTTTTCCTGCTAGCAGAATTAGCATAATTTTACATGATAAACGGCTTCTATTTAGAATACTTAAATGGTGGTGGTAGGGCCATACTTATGATTAGCTAATATCTCATGTTGGTGAATGTGTTAAGTGTAGAGAAAGAATTCCGTGCTGTGCTCTGCTCCTGCAACTATGAGGGCCCACAAAAGCTGTTGAGCTCCAGCTCCTCAGTAGCCAGAGCACTAGAAACGTAAATCCACATGTAGGTCATTTTTTGTTTTGTTTTTTTTAAAGCAGTATTTTCTAATACATTCAAAAATGAAAGAAAATCCCTTCATAAAAGGCGCATATATTTCATTTACATTTTTACTTTCCTGATAAACTGGCAAAGTAAAACTAATGAACTGTAACAATCAGTTCGTATCTTACGAGAAAGATGTTTTCATAAACAACTGAGCAGCACACACTCATCTTTGCTGACTGCTGTAGAGACTATTTTGTAAACCCTCTATAAATAGAAGCCAACAATAAAATTCATATTTTAGTCACTCTGACAATATTTATTGGAAAACCAACAGTATTTAATACCAAACCAACTAGTACGCCTAGTATTTATACCAGAATGCATAGTTAAGAGACAGAAGGAAAGAAATGTATTGTCAGGAAGCCACCTTTTGTGTGTTAGCAACGAATGAAATGAATTGCCAAACACACACGCAGATTACCGAACTAAAAATACTTACACACTGAAAATAAATCCGATTTCTACAGCTGCACATGCCTGGGAACAATGCAGCACATTGGAGATTTACATAAATAAAGTCCATTTGGGGAAGAAAGCCTTCTTACAGAAATGCACTTCAGGTCTGCCTGTGATTAGCTGGTGTTATTACGGTGTGTGTGTGTGTGGTTTCCCATTTTCTTGTCTTAGTATTAATCATCTCCACTTATCAACACCACAGCATTGTCATACATTATTCATAATCTCCATACACACACAACTGCAACTGAACCGCATAACACTGAAGTGTGTGTGCCTATGTCTGAGAGAGACTGTAATGAAGGTCAAGTAAAGGTGAGAGTTGCGGTGCGTGTGTCTGTCAGGTGTATTCACAAAAGTGTCCACAGCCTGCAGGACAGTGGTTGGAGCTTTTAAGCCACTCCATCACATGTTCCAGATGGCCTCCATGACTGCAGCCCTGACACCACACAAACAAGCCCTTCACCACATGATGACACACTGCACACACACTCGCACACTGGTGACACCTGAAAAATAGAGACACACCATTATTAGGACTGAAGAAGGTGACAAGTGTGACACAATGAACTTAATATTTTAGCTCCTTATTTCAGTATGTTAACACTACACTGCTATTCATTATTCTCACTACAACAAACCACAGGACCCAATGGACCAAGGACCCAACACATTATTTAGTAAAGTATGCTCCTACAATTTACATAATTATCAAATGATTCAATCCAATAAATCCAATGAATGTTGCGTTGTACTGTTTTCATCTCACTGTCAATCTCCCTGTCAGAAGCAAAGATGGCACCAGATTCAGCATAGTGGTATCGGAGTGATCTAATCAGAAAATGATGGAAATCAGAGGGAAAATTTGAATGAGTGCAGTTCAGTCTATTTCAGTCTAGTCTGAAATATTACACATGTGATGTTTGCTGAGTATTTTTTTTCCTGTGGGTAGTAAAGTGTTTGACACAGTTGAGCATGATGGCCTGCTTCTGGATGCTCATGATAAGTGAAATACTTTAAATACTTTAAATTAAAATAGCTTGTTTTTTAATGAAAAACAATACTGAATTGGTTTTGGTTGATAGTTTTCAATATCATTATCAGTAAATAAAACATGTGTGTGCCATCTCTATTCAGAACAGGGAGAATGAGGTTATAAGTGAGTTACTAGCTCAAATTAACACTTAAGGATCCTTGCATTGAAACATTTAGTAGCCTGGAAGAGGGAAGGCTAGCCTGGGAGTTATGTATGGCCTTCACATGACTGGACAGCATAACGCAGTTGGAGGAGAGCACTGACCACCAATTCTGTTATGTAAGCCAACTGGCTAGCACTGAGCTGGATCAGTAAACAAGTCTTTTGGATATGCTCTTCCTTTGGCCCTATTTTTAACCTGACAGAAGTTAGGGTCAGGTCAAATGTTGTTTGACCCTATGATGTTAGGGACAACACCCAAGACAAGTGTACCCAGAGCCCCAACAAAGCATTTCTTGGGTACAAAATCAAAGTCTTCTCAATAATATGCTGAAAACTGTGTGCGTGTGTGTGTGTGTGTGTGTGTGTGTGTGCGCAAGTGTCCTGTACCTGTCACAGATCCAGCCCTTGTTGCTCATGGGCCGTTTACAGTTGCTACAGTTGATGTGCAGTGTGGTGGAGGCCTGGTTCAGGCAGGTGATGGCACTGCAGGTGCTCAGCTTGATCACTTCATTACTGACGTTCCACAGCTCAAAGCGCTGCAGCAGATCAATGTAGGACATATACCAGTGTTCCTAAAAATGACAAACAAACGCCTTTATGGTCATGTTCAAATATGGTACAATTACACACAGACATTCAGCCTATAAATGCTGAACTCTGTCACAATGACACGTGACCATTTAATATAAAAATTCTGCTATGAAAAAATGTA
Organism: Phenacogrammus interruptus; assembly: GCA_037974425.1. Classification (NCBI taxonomy): domain Eukaryota; kingdom Metazoa; phylum Chordata; class Actinopteri; order Characiformes; family Alestidae; genus Phenacogrammus; species Phenacogrammus interruptus. Next base: position 20,082,398 of record JBBPCW010000006.1, on the reverse strand, counting down.
TGGTTAAATTAAGTAACACGATAAATAGCATGTGACATCATTTATGCCTTCAGAGCAGACAAGAGTGAGCGTTCTGCTCTACTTCAGTAGCCATCATTTGTTATTCGCTTGATGCTGGCCTGGCTAGTCTACTCCAAAATAGGCCAGTTATATAGAATACTGACAGCAGACCAAGTTTAAAAAATATGTCAAATTCCTCACGGGTTTCAAAGCTAACGGCTGCACAGCCAAAACAGGGAAGTATAGCCTGCTTTTAGCATTGGTTAATGTTTAGCCAGTGAGTGAGTTAGGAATGTGTTCCTTTCCCAGCATACATGCTAGATTTTTTTATGTTGTTCTTGATTTTATAACTGGTCTTGTTTAGTTCACTAATTATTTAACTTTTGTTTTGATTCTAGATTGACTGGTGTGAAGCAAAGGGTTGAGTAAAGATACGACAGATACTTCACTCAGCTTGCACTGTGCAGAACTGACTTGTCCTTCTGCAGACTTTCTTCTGTTTCTTATTGCTATGGATACTGGTCCGGCCCTGACTGATCTCAAATGCATGAGAACTTCCTGGCTAGTTAGCATGCTCTCCTTTACTCGCATTTGTTTCAGAGAATGCAGAAGATTTTATAAAAAGCCCTCCCTTAGTTATCCAAGTTCCTCAATAACAATAATAATGAAACACACATTTACTGACATACACACACACACACACACACACACACACACACACACAGGTCAGTCTAACCTGAGTGAGCTCATCAATCTCCTTGCGGATGCGGTCTCCAAGCACGATGAGGACGGAGACAGCCATCTGCACGTCTCCCTGCTCAGCATAGTAGTCCAGCATCTCCCTGACGACGGGGCAGAAGAAGCTGGGGGTCAGCTGCGGCTGGTATAGCAGCTGAGAGACGGAAATCAGGCTGAAGGATTCCATGGGTGTCAGGCAGAAACTTTCTGCCTCGCTGCCGCTCACTTGTGGAGATTCAGGCTTTTCAGCTGGCGGCTCAGGGGCTGCCGGGTGGTCCACAATCTCATGCCTCAGAGGGAATGCCTCCTGAGGGAGAGAAAATTCTGCCTCTTCTGTAGAGGGAAGCACAGTCCAAGTGAGGAAGCACATATTTGTGCAGTTTTTGTAGGTGGCTACATGTGTATGTGTGTGTGTGTCTGACCTGGCTGGTTTTCATGCTCCATGCTATAGAGGTCATCATCATCCAGCTCTGCATCCCCGAACAGATACTCAGCCTGGCCATCGCTGCCCTCTGTCTCTTCATTCTCTAGAAGATGGGGAACAATTAAAGAAGGTTTAGGGGGAGAGGGAGAGAGAGAGAGAGAGAGAGAGAGAGACACACACAGACAGAAGAAATAAAAAAAAAAACATTACTGGAAAATTAGAGCTGGTAAAGTTGAATGAATTTGTGATTTACTTTAAAAGTCACATGGGGAAAATATCAAAGGAGTGTATTTTATATATAATTCGAGAAAGAATTGGCAAAAGCATAATGTTTGTGTTTGGAGTTCAGTTCCTTGCAGCAGTGCATGTTTGTACAGGATTCCAAAATGAGCTGTTCACACTGAGAATGTCACATCCTGCTGACTGGTATTCTCATGGCATGTATGAATGCATGCTTCCTGGCAAAATATCTTGCAAAATCTGCATGGGTGAATGGCCCTATCCCACAGTGCATGTAGAAAGGGCTTGAGTGTTTTCTCACCATCATTGTTGAGGTTTGTCTCCAGATTGTGCAGGTTGTCCTGTCGGTTCTCTTTGTTTCTCTCATTCAGGGCAGCACTCATCTCCTTCAAATTAAAACTACAATACAAAACTCTGTCACTCAAACTGTAGTCCGCCTCTTTAAAACACACCTACAGATGCTGATGCTGCAGATGGATGTAATGGAGTGACCTTACCTGTTCAGGAGAGGGATGTTGCCCAGTTTACTCATGTTGTGATTGGCTGGTGGGGCTGGGTTGCCTGGGTCAGAAAACATGATCCGCAGCATGGTCCATGTGGTTGAAACCTAATGAACAAACATAGACATGCAGAAGTAACATACTCCCTTCAACCTTTTACATATAGAAGTCAAGATTTAGTCCAAAGTACAGTTATCAGAGTGCTTCTACTTATGCATTATTACCAATAACTCTGAAAAATAAACAAATGACCCGTGCTTATATCTGCAATTTCATGAAGCATACAATTGTCTCCTAAAGAATCATAGCTAATTTAATCACAAAGTTCTACAATTTACCTGCTGGCTGACACACGCGCACGCACGCGCACGCACACACACACACGCACTAGGGATGTGCGGTATACCTGTACTGTGAAAATACTGGTATTTATTATTTTTCAAACGGTACAATACCAAAAGTTTG
>JBBPCW010000006.1:20056062-20067659 GCA_037974425.1 Phenacogrammus interruptus | reverse complement strand
CGCACAGTGTGAACAGCATGAAATTCTTCCTCTGCATTTAACCCATTCACCACGTGAAGCAGGGGGCAGCCAGGAACACGGCGCCCAGGGAGCAATGTGTGGGGACGGTACCTTGCTCAGGGTACCTCCGCGGTGCATAGCGGTCTTGGGAATCGAACCCGGACTTTCTGGTCACAGGGCGAATGCCCTAACCACTAGGCTACCAGCTACCCCAGGCTTAAAAATTAATTGAACAGTAATAGAGGCATGGCAAATGGTATGGGGAGAAAAATCACTTTAGTGATGGTGTGAATCCATAAAGAAAGTGTGACTGCCTCTCCTCTTCTCTCCACCTGCCTATGCTAACATTGCCTCTTGTTTTATTCCCAGATTTGTGAATATTTTATTTCGACTTTTCATCTGAAGTTTGCGCAAGAATAACTACACTATAATTAAACTCCACGAAATGAACAGAGCTGGAGTCGGCTTCTTATCAGCATGATGCAAATAAATAATACAAATTCAGACAGTGTGTGTTATTGCGTGTACCAGAAAAGGTGCTGACGCTCTCTTTCTTGCGCAGGTCAAAGCACTTCATGAAGCCATCCTGCGATCCAGACAGGAGCATGTGCACCTCAGTGGGGTGGAAGCACACCTTGTTGACTGTGCGTTTGTGCTCTGTAAACAGGTGCTCCTGCTTGTTGCGGCAAGGCCGAGCCAGGTTCCACGTCACCACTGCGCCATTGGTGGCCGCCGTGGCCAGCAGGTTCTCCTCCATTTGGTGCCACATCACATCGGCACAGCTGAAGTTCAGTGAGGGCTTGCGGCCCACACGCAGGTTCAGACGCTCCGTGAAGCCGTCCTCCTCCAGCGCATAGATCTTGAAGATGTTTCGGCCGGCCACCACCACCTGGAACGGAGGAGGAGATAAAGAAAAGCAAAGAGCAATAAAGGGATGAGAAACTGGCGAAAATGTCTTCTCTATTTACATTTTAAACTACGGTTACAAGGCTGGTATTGACTCATGTGGCTAAACTATTTAGGCCTAAAGTGAACTAAAGTTTAAATGTGTGTTTCTAAACAAATAACTTAGAAAGAAATGAAAATTTGAAAGGGGAATTCCATGACTGCCTACATAATTCAAACATTCTGATGCAAAAAACAATCATTCAGCATGGTTTAATGGTTAACTGCAGAGCAACTTCCTGACTGGTGGTGAAAGCCAAAATCAAACTTTTGTTGGATTACATGACTAACTCGATTTATCAAAACACCCAGTAACACTCATCTGGATTAGTCAAAAACACTGATTGGTGACAGACTAATTTGCATATTGCAGCCTCATGTAATATCAGTATCGCAGACAACAATATCACAAGCCCTAGTCTGCAATGTTAAAACAGCAGAAAATCTGAATAAAATACATTTTCTTGGGGACTATTTTCCTTCCAACACCCTGTAAGCACTAATTTAGCCTGAATGGATTTCAAATAGTTTTCATATTTTAGGCTATTTTAAGCTAAAATATAATCTCAGGACTATTAAACAATGACTCTGGCATCCAGGCAACGTACAGTCTTATGCCAACATTTGATAATTTTGTAATTGAAAAGATGTTAACACAGTCCCTCTAGCAAATGTAAAAAAAATACACAATATTTTCATCAACAAGCATATTTACATTTTTATGCCATAAATTGAACAAAAATAAAAAATAAAACATTGTGCACTGTGCAAAAGTATGGGCACCCTAAGGGTTCCAAAGTCTCAGATTCTTTCTGCAAGGTTTCAGACCTTAATCGGCTCGTTAGATCTGATGCATGGCACCAGCTGTCATTAGTAATTGTCAGCTGGTGCCAATTTCAAAGCTCCAACTCTTGTGCAAACACCTGTGCACTTGTGCAAACACTCAACAACCTCTTAGCAGCTGAGTAAGACTCTGAAAATGAAAGTTATTGATGCCTACAACAGAACATCTACAGAAGCCTGATGCTTTTTGGAAACAAGTGTTGTGGACTGATGAATGTTTGGAGAGAAAAAAAAGGAGCAGCATTTCATGAAAAGAACACCTTGCCAACTATTAAACATGGACATGGATCTATCACAGCGTCTGTAAAAAAAGATGAAGCTGAAAAGAGAATGGCTTCTAAAACAGGACAATGATCCTAAACATAGATCGAAGTGCAACATGGACTACATCAAGAGACGGAAGCTGAAGATTTTGGAATGGCCACTATAAACATCATTGAAAAATTGTGGGTAGAGCTGTGCATGCAAGACAACCAAAGAATATTACAGAATGGGAGAAAATCCCAAGTACAAGAATTGAAAGACTTTTAGCTGGCTATAAAAAGCAAGCTGTGATATTTTTTATTTGTTTAATTTATGACCCAAAAAGTAACTATGCATAAGTGTTTGCTGAAAATATTGTGCATTTTTTCTATTTCCTAGAGAGACTGTGTATACATCTTTTCAATTAAAAAATGACTAAAATATTCTATTTATCGAGGGGTGGCCAAATAATACGACCCATAATAAGAAAGTATTTGTAGAATGGCATATTTCCTTGTTTACAGGAATTATACTACAGAAATTCCCTTTCAACTGTGAGGTCATAAGCAGAAGCTGTGGGGAATAATGAAAAGGAGAAGGTAGCTACACCTGTGTAGCGTCCCGGCACACACTGATGGCGTTGGCTGGAGCGTCCAGGTGGCAGAACATGGTCCGGCCACTGACAGTGTTAACACATGCCATCTTCTCCATCTCAGCCTGAGCGCATGAGAGAGAGGGGGGAAAAGAGTGAGGGAGAGAAAGAGAGAAAATTAGATTAGGTAGGACAATATTGCAATTTATCTTCTGACCAATAGGAGGCGAAACAGGACACAATAGCTCTGTGTCAAACGCTCTTCTCGTTTACAGTCCTGAGGGAGCCTCTTCATGCCCTGTCAATTAACTCTGTTTTCACCAAAGTGAACTAACAACGGGTCAGTAAACTTGCAGTATTTGTCACATTGTCTTCTAGCAATCTTGAGCCATCTATCTACCTATTATTTTAGTATTGCTGATAGTAGCCCATTGTTGGAATGTCCATGCAGGGAGTATAATGTAATTAGTAATTAGGTTGCAATTATGTCATGAAAAAGGTTAGAATGAGATGAATGATCTACTTTTAATTTGAATGTACTACCACTGAATGTGTCAACTGCATAATAACTTCATGGCAATCTAACACAAAGCAGCAAGCCGGTGTAGACACTGATTCCTGATGAATTAAAGATTGAGGCTATAGAAATTCCTTTAAACTGTGTGTGCAAATAAGGGGGGGCCACTGGGTCAGTGACTCACATGTCTGATCAAAACCTGCTTTGCTGAGAATCCTCACACTGCAGCCAAGTTTCCAATTCCAAAAAAATGTTGAAGCTCCCCTTCAAGTTACTTTGCTCACCTCAGCTGGAAGCAGCCAAACACTTGTGATGTGTGGTTTCTGTAAAATCTCCTGTTACCAATCTCTCATGTTGAATCACAGGAATTAAAGGCCTGCATGCCGCAGCCCCTGACACATCCCTGTGTGAAACACCACCGGCACCCACTATAAAAAGCCAGAGAGAGAGAGAGAGAATGAAAGTGAGAGAGAGAGAGAGAGAGGAGGAAGAGAGAAAGTGTGTGTGATAGAAAGAAAAGACCGACAGGGAGAGTAAAAAAAAAAGTTTGTGTGTATATGAGAGAGAGATAGAGAAAGACAGACAGAGAGAGAGATAGAGAGAGGAGAGTAGGAGAATGAGATGAGGGCAGAAAAACAGGGATTCAAACAAAATTCTTTTTGATGTTCGTCTGAAACAGAAAGCTTATGAGCCAGGTCAGGAAGGGTTCCAGGTTTTTCCTGGTGTCTGTTGAGGCATCTCCTGTCAGCACAAACAAGCATGAAGGTACTTTCATTCTTATTTAACTCTATAATGCCTATGACTGTTTTTTTTTACTGTATTTCAGGAACAATGTAGATAGTACCATCTGATCGCTCCTGTTACTGTGAGATGTGTTTAGTGAGGAAAGAAACGGCCTTCAATCAACATGTAGGAGTGCTCCCCCACCACTCTCACACACCCTCCGTGTCCCTCCCTGTCTCTCTCTTTCTCTAAGAGACCTTATCACAGAAGAAAAAACGACGTATCTGTAAAACTGTAAGATTTACGCCGAGCTGTATGGGTTGTGTGGATGTTAACTAGTAGTATAAACACACGTCTTACCCTGCAGACAGGTTCACGGGAGGGTACATCTCTTCCAGTTCAGTATTTGAAGTGCGTGTTTCGGTCTGAAGTGTCTTTCTGCTGCAGGGAGGACAGATTCCTGAAATCAGCGAGTCAGAAACAAAAACTAATATTAAAAACAGAAACATCGACGAGAAAGTCCAGCTTCGCGGAGGCTACGTCTACACGCGGTCGTTCCGCTGGTTACCTTTCTTCTTCTAATAACTGTAATAATAATTATAATAATTATAGTTTCAGCTAACCCACCTTTTCAAAACAAACGTGCCATTCGAGAAGGGGACCGGATGTCAGGCTTTCACTTCCGCCCTGCTAAAAGTGTGTGCAACTTTCTAAACATTGGAGCAGGTTTAACGTGAACATAAAATTGTGACTTTAAATTAATAAAACTGTTTAAACGAATTAAAGGTAATGACGGAGGCTTAATAATTAATTTTATTTACTTAATGAAGCGAGTCTGAGGTTGGTAGACTCTATTAAAAGTCTAGACTTGTTAAATGTATTTTTTAAGAAGTAGATTTACCCACAGTCTGTCATCCAGGATAGAGGGTCTTGCCATTGCTGCAGTGCATTTTAACATCTCACTGTCGGTTTTTGGCTTCAGACAGTTCTTCTGCAACCTATTTTGGATGAAACTCAGACCAGGCTAATGAAAGTCGCTTCTGCACTACAACGGTTTTCTGTTTAGATTGTTTGTTAAAGTACGTATAAACTCCTTGATTGACACTAGTATCCTTCGTTAACACGGACTAGAGTTAAACTATCGTTTTACTAAACGCGTAAGTGAAGGGAGATGATTATGTCACTGACTTTGTTTTAAACATTTACATTTTTTCACTACCCATTTTTAAAGGCTAAAGTAAACAAGACAAATTTCTTTGTTTCAATTCAGCAGCAACAGAGAAAGCACTGATTGCAGATGTAATTATCGAAACACAGCCATAACCCTGAGTTATAAAATATATATTATATCTAAAAATATTTCTAATAATTGTTGCTAACTGCCCCATTCACGTGTCAGCTGACATACTCACTGCTTAATAGCTAGCAAAATGTAAGGTAATATTACTTTGCTTACGTCTTTTTGTTGTTAGAAGGAAATCACTTCAGATAAGATCAGATTACATAAACCATGGCGGTTGCAAAGAGCAAATGCTCTCCTGTTGAAATTAACATCCCACTGTCCACTCCTGTGTTGTGCACCTCTAAGCTGTGAGGGCTATTGGGTGAGATCATGTTAAAAACACTAATGAAATTGAATTTACTTCTGTTTTAGATTCAAATAGCATTGGTAACAAAGAGGCGAAACAACACCATCTGTGTGCGTGTACTCATATTTGTTCTAGCCTACTTTGGCTTCCTTTATGCTTCAGGAACTCTTCAGTGGTTACTGGGCAGTGATTATTCATTTCTGGGAGCAGAAAAGAATGTGTGTACAGTAACAGTTCAGTCTGATACAGCAGTTTTAAGACCTGTCTATGAAATTAGAGGTTTATTTATGTATTTACTTTTGAACAGTTGTTTTCTTTTTAATCTTTCAGTATGTCCACCCTACACCAAAGCTGAATAGCATATAATTCTTGGTCTTTTGAGGGCATAATTGTTTGTGAGATATCAAGTTCCAAGTAGATTCACTCACTCCATGCTTTCACATGAGGCAGAATTTTAGAATGTGTTCTCTTTTTTCTCTTCTGTCTGTCAGGATGTCTGGGGCTGAGAGTCTGTACAACTGTAAAGACCCGGCTGCGTGGCGAGGGATTTATGGGAAATACTGGACTGTGGTGGAAGCGAAGTCCGCTGGGAAGGGAAAGAGTTCGGGGAAGCTGCTGGCACTAGAGAAATGGTATAATAGACAGGGGCAGCAAATGCAAAGCAATTAGTCACATACACCAATCAGTCACAATGGTAAAACCACCTGCCAAATCTGTACAAGTCCCCCCGCGCGGACAAAATAGCTCTGAACCATCAAGGCAGGGAAACCGCAAAACCTCTGATGCAATACTATGGTGTCTGGCGCCAAAAGCAGATCCTTTTAGTTCTGTAAGTTGTGAGCTGAGGCATCCATAGACCTTGGTTGTACAGCACATCCCACATATGCTTGATTAGACTCAGATCTGGGGAATTTGGAGAGAAAATCAAGGAATGTACTTGGTCTGCAACAATGTTTAGGTCAATTTAATAGGATCAGACTAGCTTTTGCTCCCCGCTTGCATCAGTGCACCTTGGGCGCTCAGGTCCCTGTTACTGGTTTTGGAGATGCTCTGACCCTTATAAAAGTACTGTTACAAGATAATCTGTCTGATAACATGCTGAACACTGTACACATGACACAGTATAGCATACCTAACATAACATTTTGATAGGTATCAAGAGGAGCTGCCATTGATCATTGCAGACCGGACAGAGCCCTATCTAACACATCCAGAACTGATCAAGCTCATGGAGTGGAAACTGACAGTGAGTATGTCATAACCTCATGCTTCAGTACTTCTCAGTATTTAACTTTTCAGGTCTTGAGTAACAAATTTCAGTGCTTACTGGTCTTACCAGTATATGAAGCCAATAGGCAGGCTTGTTCCAGAATACAGACTAAAGATTAGCCGTCTATATTCCACATGCACGTTATTAATGTCAGAGCTTCTTGATTAGTCTATAATCCACTGAGGTCAGTAAATATGCCCACTTCCAGAACCTCACATTTATTTCCTGTTTGAGCCGTGCCCATTTCTGGTTTGTAACTTAAAAGAACTACTGCAAACATTATGTCTTGGATATTTCAGGAATATTTCTAATTATGAAATTGTCACAGTTTTGTCTAGTGAGAGTGTCTTATTCCACAGACAGATTATTATGCCATGACCAATTATTATGCTATGACCAACTTTTATTAAGTGAGATCATGTCAATAAATAAGTTCAATAATGTTATATTTTTACAACAGTCTTATAAAATTAGACATTTTGACTAGATGAGTTTAAGCTGATTTCACTTATAGTGTCAAAAAGGGCATAATTCAGGGACTAGTTTCAATGTACATGTCCCAAAATATCTTGGACACTTCACACATAATGAAGATCATGGATCCTCTGATGCTATAAGTATGTATCATGATGGTGTAAGAAGTTAAGGTGATCTGGAAGTGACTTGTGGGGTGGTTCCTCTCAACTAGAGGGGCAAGTTCCGTCCCCGGCTGCAGCAGCTGGTTGGCTCCAATAGTGAGGAGGTGGTACTTGGCTGCACCAAGAAGGCCTTCGGTCTCCTTCCCAACGTCCAACTAGCAATAACAGAACTGAGCAAGCTCAAAGGTCTTGGACCTGCTACAGCATCAGGTATGAACATGTGTATATATTTAAAGCAACAGTAAAAACAAATCTAATGTATACAATTTAAACCCAAATATAGTTGATCATGCTTGGTGTCTGAAGTTTGCTTCCTTAGTTCACATGTTATTGCTTACATGTAATGAATATGTTTCAACAAAGACCAGTGAGCAAACTGCATCCCTAAATCATCACAAACTTTCTCTAAACCATTTAAAGTGACGTCTAATAGACTTTGTGGTTTCTGATACTGTATGATGTTGTATATAAAATTGTAAAATGTTATCATCACCTCAGACCTTGAGTTTTGTCCATACTCTTGCACTCTGCTCCATCCTCTGCAGCGGTATTAGCAGCAGGGGCACCTAGTGAAGCTGCCTTCATGGCTGATGAGGCAGTGGAAAGCATTGCTGATCTGAGACCAGTTCAGTACACAGCCAAGCACTACTCCCTCTTTTTACAGAAAATAGTGCACAAATCCCAACAACTCAATGAAGGTAAATATACACCTTGTACCAATTCTCCAGATGACTATTAGAACCAGTTCATTTTTTGCAACAAATAATTGGCTTAAATGTGAGTTAAATGTTTTAGTATTGTTTTAGTCACTTTCGTAGCACCAGCTTCAAGCTGCTATTACTGGACCATGCCAATATAAAGGCCCAAGCCTTGAGCGTTGTCCCAAGGGGAGAAAAGCTAGCTGGTGTAAATTAAGCGGCTCTGTTTCTTGTTCCATAAAAGCCAGGTGGCAAATAAAATCAAGTAGAACTTCAGTGTTCAAGGGGAACTGCACTGATGATCCAAAATTTCAGCATGGTTTAATTACGGAGCTGTAGTACATGTGAAATTGTGAAATTGTTCATTGTCAACTTTTTTTCTGGACAGCCATTTTTTTTACCACTAAACTATTTTCTTCATAGTTTTTTTTGCTCTTTGGTCAAAACCTTATTTAAAACTATTATAAAAAACTGTTCCTCCGGCATCAGGCAGACATTCATAATCATTTAATGCAATATGTTTTATGAGGTTGCTTTTACAGGCATGTTTTAGACCTAAAGAACCTATCACCACCACTGTGAACAATGTTTACTCTAAGTTTCACTATAGTGGAGCATTTCACATCAAACTATTCTCTGTTTACATCTTAATTTAATTCGGTAGAAATTTGGAAAACTCAGTGGAATTTTTACTTAAGAGCCACCATATATTAACACTCAGAATCTAGAATCCTGCCAGTGTTTCGAGCTGGTAATTATGGTAATGGTGCTGTTCCCAACTGGAAACCTGTCTCTCTGCTATTAACTGGCTTCTCTCTCAGTGGACAGTCAACAAGACTGGACACCTCATAAGGTGGAGTTGTGCTTATGGGCATGGGCCATAGCCAATCAGATGCAGCCTTCACTGCTGGAGGAGTTTTCCCTGGATGACGCCCCACACAGCGAGACCAAAGAGAAGCCAGGGAAGAGAAAGGGCACCAGTACTCTTCCATCTAAGAGACAGAAGACAGACTAGACAAAGAAGACACTTTTTTGATTGGAGGTGCATTTTGGCGCTGGACTATTTTGTGTAAGATCTTGATTTTTTGATCAAACTTTATCAAAAGGTAAAGAATTGAACTAGGTATGTCTCGACATTCCAGGCCCTGATTAAATACAGCACCATCAGTAACAGCCAGGTTTACCATAGATGTATGTGAATACAGATTTATGTGACACAGATTTTCATGAGCATGCTGTTGTGTTAGAACCCTTTCATTCTATTTTCTTATATAAGAGAGGACAATTAAATAAAGGAAGAGCGTTTTCAGCAAACAGATGTGTGAAATCACACCACACCTGTGAAGCCTAATGGAGGAACACTATGTGCGTGTGTGTTTGCATTTTGTCAACACAAACATTTCAAGGTGATTATATAGGACTGGTCACAGCTTGGTTTATTCCTTACAGCTGGGAAATGAAAGCAGATACAATGAGAACAGTACAAAAAAAAAAACGAACAATAGAAAATGCCTCAGCTTCTGACATTTAAAAAGTACATCATGAAATTGATAATGAGGAATTTGATATAAACTACCAATATTTACATCTGAAGCAGAGAAAAATAATAACCTAGTGATACATTTTTTCCAAAGCTCTAGGTTGTAAACAGCATTTTGTTTAGTTTTTTTTTTTTTTTTGTATACTGAAACGAGTCATCATCTCTCGTTTTTTTGGCACCATTTCGAAGTCTGTGAGTAGACTACAAACTCATGTGAGGACTACAGTTATGGCCACAGCATGGAGATGACCCCAGCGAAGCACAGTGATGACCTCATCATGCATGTTGAAACTGACGCCTGCAGCACTGTTGCCACTGAGTGCCACAGCAAGGCAGGGGGTCCAGTCACAGCTGTGAGGAGGACGGGCAGTTATTGGCCTTGATCTGTTTCTTCTGAGCTTCCAAGTGCTGGTCCAGGTCAAATAATGCATTTCTGGCTAAAATGAATCAAGACCCGACAATTCAGTCTCAGGAGCAGAAGGCTAAGTCCAACACATCCTACTGCTACAGGGGACTGCTGCTACTTCCATGAGCCACACACACTCACAATCTCATTTACCCAGGCATACACATTATTCCCTGTAGCATAGTTTGGCCAAAAATATTTTCAATGTTTATCTGCCCCAAATGTACTCAATTAGCCAAGACATGCTTGCTGTTTTGAACTAGGAGCTACAAGGCTAATAAAGATAAGCAATTGGTGCCTTTACCTCAACAACTAGCATCACGCTAACAGGCTCAATTCCTGTTTTCCCATTGTGCCGCTCATTAAAATGTCTACAAGGCAGACTTGTGTATAATGCTGGTTCCTAAACATATTCCTCATTGAATTTTTCATTGGTTTCAATTGCAAAGCATTAGCAAAGCAGACATCCATGCCAAGATATCCTCAAGGCAAACATTTATCCTCCATTTGAACACTGCCTCTGGCTAATAAGACCCTGAGTGCCATCTTAATAGCTGTTCCAGTACTATTGTAGTTTAAAGGCAAAATAAATATAGATTCATTAAACATAACATGTCTGTAAATCTATTTCCTCCATTTTTTAATATTCTGACATTTACAAAGCTCAAACTGGGTTTTATGTAGTAAATCATACATTACTTTATTCTGAAAGCTTAATTGCTGGCAAATTCAGAGCTAGACAACTAAACCACAAGAAAAAAACATGACATTACAAATTACATAGATTAGGTAGTTAATTAGGTCACTGGGGCTAGCCTAGCTGAGGGCAAGTGTGTTGTAGAACATACAAAAGCTCCTGACATTTAACTTTCATATTTTACCTTTACCTTGTGTTCCTGTTTAAGTTTAAATTTTAGATTTATTTATACTTATTTTATAAATGTTTGCTCAGTCATAAAAAGAGCGGTTCAGGATGCATTTCATGGTGTATTGTATGAATATGTGACAAAGAATCTTGAATTTACATCAAGGTTTCTGAAATGTTATCTGTAAAAATGGGCTGCTCTTTCTTGCTAGCTAAATTGTAGTGCCTTTGTGAAACATTTAGACACATCCTGGCCAGCTAACTGAAGTGAAAATCATGTGCATTTTATTTTTCGCCAAACTATTCTACTAGGAAATTGTTACACACTCCATAACTCATTCACACATTGCATGTAACAGTCTGACAAGCTATAATAGTTTCTCCTATGCACAATTAAAGCATGATTACACGTCCTGTTCCCTTTCCCTCTCTCTGTCCATATCTCCACACAGGCGCACACAAACACACAGTATTTAACCCAATCACATGTATCAAATGGAAAAAACACTGAGCAAATCCAACTGAAACATTTAAGGCCGGGACAATCCAACGTTTGTCTGATGCAAAACACGTTCTTGGAAAAAACACCTTTAAGAGTATAACGATAAAAAAAAGTTTTTTCTGCATCATTACTATTTCTGATTCCAGTGTTAATCAATTAAAGCACTATAAGGTGTGCAATATGATACTGCACTGTCATGGGATCATGTGCATCGTGTAGATGTACA
>JBBPCW010000006.1:19983805-19993827 GCA_037974425.1 Phenacogrammus interruptus | reverse complement strand
GCATGCCAATCGTCTCCCTCCCTCTCTCATTCCCCTGCCATTCTGTGATCGGCAGTGATCGGCGATCGGCCGATCATATTCTTGGTGATCGGTAATCGGTGATCGGCCCCAAAAATGCTGATCGGAGCATCTCTAAAATAAATGAAGATAGTTACATAGTTTTAGACGCATTTAGTGATCCATCTCTTTAGGTCTTTGTTGGCTAAAGTGTGTAAATCTCCTGAATTATTTCTATAGACTATATTATTTCTATATACTATAGTTCACTACAGGCATGACACTTAAGTGTGTGGATGGATGATCATGCCCTATTTATGAACCCTCACTTTTCATATTTTGAGCACACAGCATGCCACAGTCAAAACAAATTTCAGATTTTTTGAATGAAGAAATGTTGCATTGGAATGGCTGAGAATGGCTGAGAATGGCTGAGTCAAAGTCAAGACCTTAAACCACCTGATGAGAGGAGAGCTTATGCAGAAAGCCCGCCATTACCACAGACGTATGTCATGGGCCAAGTCAGCGTGTGGGACTGATCAACAGCTGCAAAAAACATCAATCCTGGTCAAGTTACCTAAAGCAGAGGTTCACATACCTTTACCGACAAAGACAATCACTGCTGAATCAGTTTTTCAATTAATCAGTGAAAAACTGCTGGTGACGATCTGATCACATTTGAGGTGATTTTAGGTCATTTCTCATGTTATTTATAACTCAAACACATACACACACATATGTACTCTCCCTCTTCAAAGGTTAGGTGAGCAGGTAAATCGTTTTCAGTACACCAGTGACTAACGTGTGTGTATGCGTGCTATACCAAGAAAATCACATGCAGCAGTCATGGTGACGTTTTAACACTGTGTGGAATTACTGTCCACTCTATAAGACACATCTAACATGTTCTAACCTATTACTGACCACTGGAGAATGTGCTGGTCAGTATCTGACCACAGGACCCTGTTGGCTAGATATCTGTGGTTTTATAATCACAAAACTGTGCTGTGCACTGACTTGATGACCCTTAATTTATACATGGGAAACTTATAATCATGTATAAGGATGGTTTAATGTCTGTGTGTGTGTATTTGTGTAACATTACTTGACAGAGTGGTGGTATCCATGTTCAGGGTGGCATTGCCGACACCAGCGCGCTTCAACTCCATGCTGATGCTGACCGTGTCCGAGTGTGTATTGTACACAACCACTGTCACAGGCCCCATTTCCATACCAATGCTGATTTCCAGTGACCCGGCAAGTCTCTCCCCACCCAAATGAATTCTGGTTATCCATAAGGAGGCAAACTTTGGTAATGGGCAGTAGTTGGCATGTCCTGGTGTGGGGTGGCCAGTTTGAAAAGTGTAGAGATTATCAGAGAGCCAACAGCGCTGCATTGACTCATCACCCTCCAGGGCTTGGTCATCCTCCAGAAACGGGGAGGAACCATGCGTGAGGACCCAAGCCAGCTGGTCCGCATTACCTTGAGCCTTGCGTGAGGTGTAGACAATGGCATCCAGAAGTCCAACTGAGGAGAGGTTCCCTCCTTCGACCACGGGGTCCCAAGATGGGCCATAAAGTGCAATGGCATCAGGGCCATTCTGGACCGAGTTGGGCGGTAGGGGGATGCCAGGCCGAGGCTGTAGCTCAGCTGATCCCACCAGGAAGAAGCCGTGCTCGTCCGTGTGGTGTCCGCTCAAGTCCACCACGCGGTAGGCTGTGTTGCCGTTGCCATTGTAGAAGACAAGAGTGTAGCCATCTAGAGAGACGGAGCTTCCATCCAGATAGTACAGCTCCACAAACTCCCTTGTGTCAAAGCTTGGATTATCACAGTTTACCTCACTGATTATCAGACATGCCTGCAGTGCCTTCACACACAAGCACAGCACACACAGGGCAGCCTTCAGACTCATGGCCATTATCTTGAATGCCTCTCAACACGCCTGCACTGGTCACAAGGCCTAGAAAAGACAGAAACAAGCAAATCTTTCTGAGACATAAGGACAGATACATACTTCAGTATCATTATGTCATGATGTGGTTAAAATATATATAAAGTGAATTATATATACAAATATATGCATACATTTTTGAGGACCCAGGATGATGGCAAAAGTATCCATTTGTTGTAACCATATACAAACTTTCTGTGACTGGACTTGTTCTCACCTGATCCCTCTCACCTGTGATTGATCCCACACTAATCACCTCACCCTCCTGTGTTATTTCCCCACTTTTACATCCTGAGTTTAGATTGGTTCTTAGTTAATCCTTACTTGTATTTAGACTTGCCTTTCTGTTCAGTCCCTCACGGTAGCATACCCTTACATAGCCTTCCCTAGCTCCCCGTCCTGTAAAAATACGTATGCGCGGCCATCGTGCCTGTTTCTGTTCTGTTTCGTTTCCTTTTGTAAATAAACCCTGTGTGCAATGATAGCGGTCCGTGTTGGCGCTCTCTTTCCTCATCAAAAACAAGACCAGGGCGTGACACTGTGTCAGTGAAGCCAACTTCTTGAAGTGCCAAGGTGGTGTAACCACCATTCAAGAAGATCCTGTGGCAGTTTAGTCTAGTCACTCTCTAAAATAATTTGACATGTTAGGGCAGGGGTCACCACCCTTTTTGAAACTGAGACCTACTTCATGGCTACTGAGTCATACGAAGGGTTACAAGTTTAATACACAAGTTTAATGTTAATCTATAACACAGTTGACCTAAAATTATAAACATGGTTTTAAATGCTTTCATGGTAGGTCTACATACCTTGACAGTATTTCTCATTAATGTGATAAATGTCATAATATGTTTCAATATGCTTTTCTGAACATATAACAGATATTGTCAGTGCTTGGGTAACCCTGAGCAAATGCATGTTTCATTACTTCTATTTAACAGAATTTACTACAATAAGTGTAACCATAGTACTGCTCAGAAGCCCCTTTTGATTCATTTTGGACCAATTCTATTTTTCTTGACACAATATAAAAAACAATGTGAAGATATTTTTTTTAAAGATTAGTGAAAAGAGTAAAAAAAAACTGCTCAATTTTCCATCCAAGACAACAGTAAAGATCAAAAGGTTTAAGTGTTTACAAGCTTCACATCCTCTCTGACACCTCAGACTGAAGACATGAAGACGCTGTGAGTGACAAACCACAGACACTAACACCAATGACACCACTGGACACATTCATTCTGACCTTCCAGTACATGTTAGCGAGTGTAAATGTGTCTGAAAGTTATTTGAGTTTGAGACAGAGTAAGAGAGAGAGCGAGAGAAAGATATTAATAGTTACAGAGAGGGAGAGAAAATGTGTGTGTGTGTGTGTGTGTGTGTGTGTGTGTGTATATATATATATATATACTCTGAGAAATGAAGAGAAAAAAAGAAACAAAGAGAAACAGTGAGAAAAATACAGAAAGAGGGAGAGAAAAGTGATTGACCCAGAGAGAGAGAGAGAGAGTCCAATCGGAAATGGACAACACTCGGGTGACTCATAGTATGAGACATGCACCATGTGGTCTTTTTACACTTTTTTCAGATTTCTCTCTAGAGGTGTTGTCACTCCATCCCTCACACATCATTACCTTCACCAGGACAGAGATGATCTATTCAAGAGTTATAATCTTCAGTCTCTCGTCTGAAAGACTGTGTAGCCTAGAAAATCTTAAACAACAAATAACAGATGCAACAAGTCTGTGTGTCCTCAGCTGTCTGTGCTGAATTAGGGTCAGGGGTGGCAGAGGGAACGTACAGAGATTTCATTCACACAACTGTAAGAACCGCCCAGCGCGAGAAGAAGCGCCATTATAAGCTCCTAAAGTGGTCCGTGGTGCAAAAACCTGTTGGTGCAGCTGGAAACTGATCCCATCTGCAAAGAGTAGGAAACAGGGAACTTCTAAGGAGTCTGGAAACAGTTAGGTATTGTCACACAAAGAAAGTCACTAGTCTAGAAACTTCTGTGGTACACAGCTCAATTGTTAGCGGTCTTCAAGCCAACGCTGCCTGGAAAACAAGTCCAGAACCTTCGAGTTTGGACCCAAAAAATAAACCGGGCCAGTCCCCACTCCTCCTAAATGTTCACGGACTTGGAAAAGATTAGACAACTTTCAGCTGCGACTGAGTCATGTAGGTTTTACCAGCACCGACTGGGACACAAGAACTCCTCTCACAGCAGCACCGACAGCTCGGAGCAACGGACAGGACAGAACCACAGTGTCTCTCAGACTGCGTGTATCTGGCTCCGCATCTGAGTTCTTCACTTACCGCCAGAAATCCTGTCCGCTCGCTCTAGTAGAGTGATTCGTAAAGTTTGTGTGTCGGTCGTTCCGTCCTCACCCTCCGCCTTTGCCGTGGCCCTGGATACTCCAGATCTGACAAAGCCCTCGCGGCCCCCCGCGCGCCTCCTCCTCCTCAACCTTCTCCACTTCTGTTTCCACCTGTATTCCGGCACAGGGGGCGGGGCATAAACAAAGTCTACTCTATAGCCCCACCCCCGAACTGTCTGAAGCTGAGAAGCCGTGAATTCCATAGCTCTGAATGAGCAGAGTTGTGTTTGAACAGTCACTTGCGTTTCATGAGCACCAGAGGTACCAGAGGGAAAGGTAGCTAAATGCTAAAAAAGTGTGTGGGGTCAGCAGCAGTCCGGGGATTCAAGCCTACAACCATCAGATTGCAGAGTCAGCTTCCTAACCATCAGATCATCAGCTGCCCCTCACAGGTTTTCTAAAGGGATGTGTGAACTGAGAGTCAAATATTGACACCTCCACTCCTGTCGAATCCTTACAGGAAGCCGTCCTCACGTGAAAAGGTCGATACCAAAAGCTTTCTTGAAAAACATTTAGTAGTTTTGATGGTTCGGAAGCTGTCTCTGCAATCTGAAGGTTATAGGCTTGAATCCCAGGACTGCTACTGACCCCACACACTTTTTTTCCCAGCCGCTGCATTGCTGACTGCCCACTGCTACACTTGGTGAATAGGTTAATGGTAGAGAACAAGTTTGTTCTGTTCACCCTGTGTTCTGTGTTACTGTACGTGTGACAAATGTACATTTGATCCCAATTTTATACCGGGGACATATAGAGCCCTGCTAATGACATCCAGTCATTCTTCTGTGTTACTCCATTGCATTAATAAGGTATGGGAACAAGATGATTTAGTTGTGACTTTCTAAGACAGAATCCCATTCTGACTATTTCTATAAAGAAGGGACCTCAACAGTGACAGCCCCATTTCAGTCTTTTGCAGCACTGCGGGCTAAGTTCTGACTGGGTATGTGAAACTTTGCTCTCTATCGCAGATGTTTCTTTTGGAAAAGGATGTGGCAGAAGTATATGGAAGTAGATTTGCATTACAAACCCTGCAAAATGCAAAATACTCTGAGCATGGCTACTGTTCAGCTGTCAGCAGAATCTTTTCCAAACTTTACACAGTGGCTCAGGACTGAAAACAACTATTTCTCATGCAAATCAGCGGTTGAAAAGACACAAAGAATCTATAGTTAAAGGGGGATGGCATTATTTTTTCTGAATTTAAACGGAATTCAGACCCTGGTATGTAAACTATGTAATCTGAAGTGTTTAAATCTGCAATGAAAATATTTACCATTCAAGCTATACATGCCTTCTGAGGTTTGCCTTCTGCAATGTTAATGTAAAAGCCAATGTCTTCTGTAAATAAACGAAGGCGCTCATCTTTAAATGTTTGAGTGGTAAAATCTTTTCTCATTTAAAAGTGAAATAGAGCAAAAGACTGAGAGAAAGTCTTTAGCTTTAGCTTTAAACATACTGAGGTACATGAAAGAAACTGGATAGTGACAAAGTAACATCACTTAAGTATTTTACGTTGCAGCCCTAGTATGATTCAAAAAGGAAGTGGCATTTACTGACATTTGGAAAGAATAACGAAAAGCCTGGAGTATTTGGAAATCACAGACTGGCTCCACCCCGAGCCCAGCTATCTCACTGTCCCTCTTTTTGTGCAAAGCGCAGTACAATGGGTGTCTTATTTGTCAGAGGTCCATTATTGAGTAAGTAATCAGTGTAGTCAGTGTTCATACTCCAGGGAATGGGGTCTGAGTACACTAATTCTTCTGTCATTGTAAAGATATTTACTGCGCTGCATGCTTTACATGTCTGACTGAATTTACTTCTGACCGCGCCTGGGAATAAATATAGTTCTGAGTCATCAGCACATTTTCCTTTCAGATGTCGAAATCAGGAAAAAGGCTGACGCATGACACTTTGGTCGTACTACAGATAAATGTCACAGCAGAAACAAAAAGGCTCTGTTGCCACACGAAGAAAAGCGCCTTTTCCAGAACACTAGAAAAGAAATATAATCATGGTAAGAAGGTTTGGAAAGCAAACCCACTCAGGGTCCAGACTAGGACCCTCTGTCCCTTCTTCTTGTTTTCCAACTGTGGAGGCCTCAGCCCTAACTGAAATGCTATCATATTGAATCATTTATGTTTAATAGCCCTAAATCCTACATTAAAAATACATTATATTTATTTTCTCCCCCGAGGTTCACTTATATATGTACCCAACACAATCCCAATTCATTTTTACATGATCATTTTTCACTCCCTCTTTATCCCTTCAAAATATATATATTTTTTAACTGTGACTTTAAGGTTGATAGGAGTAAATGATCTATGTTCTGACTGGCTGTTCTGCTGTGCCTCATTCAAAAAGCAGCCTAGTCTGAAACACTACTTATAAATTCAGTGTGCATGGGAAGGGCTAAACTGCAGTAGGCTAATTAAAAGAATGTGTGTAAATGTGTACATTTTCAAGACATTACAACGACAGTGAATTTAAAACCGGCAATTTTTAAAGCTTAGATTTCATACATTTATTTTATGGACTAGGGAATGAATGGTATGTTTTGAAATGTTTTTTTGCCAAAAAGTTTGGACAATAAGAAAACTATAGAGTAGTCATTGTACTTACACATGTCGTTACTATGGCAACAGAAGTGGACATGCAAATATTTATTTTTTTGCATAAATATATAATTGAATCCATGTACTAGACCTTTTTTACATCTTTACCCAATGTGTAAATTATGTTCTCATATCAACACTGCTGCGGCTATAGCATGGTGATTTAACTAGCAATGTTACAAAAAAGTCTAAATGAAAAACAAATACTGGAGTTTGCGTTATAATCACTCAATCCCTCTCATTAAAACAAACTTTTATTACATATGATTTCATATATTTACAAATAAGTGTTCCTAGTCCCATTATCCGCCTCATTTACACAGACTGTTAGTAGTGATCCAAGAGTACCCATAATGAAAATGTAAAGGTAAACTCTTATTCATACTGTACAGTTTACACTGAACTCCTGCAGTGCTAGAATGCAAAATACTGAAATTTGTATACTGTGCTGTTATTTATACACGTGCATTTTCTTTGGGCATTTCTCTCTGTTGTTTTCTATAGTATAAGCAAAGTAAATACAGTAATGGATTCAATTAATTTACATTTAATTTACTATATAAATACAGTGCTTTAAGGAGAACAAAACAAAAAACAGAGAACACTCAAGATGCTCCAAGGGAAAATGCTGCACTGTGTCTGCCAGAGATGTGTCACAAGTCAAGAGCCAATCAGCAGCAAGGAGAAATAAATAATGTACTTTCAAACATCGATTCTCTGAGTACAGCTGACTGTGATGTCTGGGCCTCATGTGCCACACCTCCTTGCCCTCAGGCTGGTTGTTTATGTTTGGGCGCAGCACTGAGCAGCGAAGGCTCATTCCGTTCAGGGCCCTGGGGCCTGTACTACCAAGCGTGTTGAACTAATTCTGACTTAACTTAAGGTTAAATAGCAAACTCGCACTTGATGAATCAAGGATGTTCCAGGTGGCGTTAATCAGTACTACAACACCAGACAAGATATTGAGGTGTTGAGTCGGTGTTGCAATCACATACCTCATGGAGGAAGAGTGTATGATCATCATCAACAATGGCACACAGGCTTGATGCCAATGTATTGCTGACCGAGTAAATGCGTAAGTACATGTGCATTGTCTTATGTTCTTAGTTGAGTTTTATCTATTAAACAATTTAAATGTTGTCTGAAAATTAATAAAACACTTCAAATAAATATAGAGGTATATAGATGCATCCCAAGCCATGTCGGGTATGGGGTGAACAAACTAGTAGGAAAAAGAGTCAGTAATGGAAATAGGTAATGGACAAAGTTCCAAGTTTCAGAGATACAGGGGCCTTTACTCCGGAGGGCACGAACTGAAAACACAGACTCTAACACAAAGTTCTGGAGGACCTTCACTCCAAGCAAAACTTTCTCTGAACACTGGATGGGGGACTCTGCTGCAGAGTCAACTCTTTTGTAGCTTAGCAAGCCCCAGAACAACTACTCCACACTCCATGGAGCTCTCTCAAGGTGAAGGGGCTCTTGCATTCATGCCTGCAGACACATAAGAGAAAAGACACATGGGAGAAGCACACAGTCAAAACACAGGAGCCAGCGTAACGGAAGATTTCAGCTTCAAGTTGCTTGGCTGGCAGAAAGAGCTCTCCACTGCCACTAGAGAGTCCACTGGTTGCCAAGTCCTTTGTGCATGTTTCGTCTTTCCTCCCCTACTAGTGAATACAAGCACATAAATCAAGAGTAATACAATATTTCTAGAAACCTGAACCAGAGCCGCAGGATGGATTTGGGTGACCACATAAAGATTCTGTGGATCTGCTGGAATATTATACACACACAGACAACCAATCACACAACACGGACAATAAACTCAATCACTTTAATCAAACACAAGACAGGTGGACAATTCATTAGGTACCTATCAACCCAGCTAATGAGCTAACAAAGCTCCACACTCTCATCTGGGTTGCATAGGCACCAAAGGACTACACACACAACAACCCAGGGCCCAGAGCTGTGTACCACCTAATACTTGGGTGACGGGCTCAGTTGGGGGCGTGACTGAGACGGACCAGGCATGACTGATGTCAGAAGTAGACTGTTAAATCAATTTAATACCCCTTAAAGTGCAATTACTGGAGATTACTCAATATGTAATCCTGTGTCAACAATAACTGTATTAACATTTCAGATGCATTAACAGTGTGAAGCAAACTTGGCTGCAAATACAGAAACATAATTCTCCTATATTAATATTTAATGTGTTAAGATAATAATAATACATTTTATTTATAGGTGCCTTTCTAGTACACAAGAAATAAAACAAGTGCAACAGACAGTAAAACCATAATAATAGACAAGACTAAAAAGCATGTTCAATTAAGACCATTTACACAGTGCAAATGAACCAGAGAGAGGGAAAGCACACTTGAACAGATGAGTTTTGTGTGTGGATTTAAAGTGTGAAAATGAATTGATGTTTCTGAGCTCGGGTGGTAGTGAGCTCCAGAGCCGAGCGGCTGAAAGCTCAGCTCTCTATAGTGGTAAGATGGGCAGAAGGGACAGTCAGGTGAATGGAGGAGGATGATCTGAGGTTACGAGAAGGAGTGGCAACATAAAGGATGGATAGATATGGAGGGGCAAGGCTGTGAATGTGACCCGAATCCTTTTGAATTCAACCCAAAACTTAACCGGGAACCAGAGGAGCTGCTGCAAAACATGAGTAATATGATGAATAGAAGGAGTTCTGGTAACAATGCTGGCAGCTGAATTCTGGACCAGTTTTGTGAGGGAGACCGAAAAGCAGGGAGTGACAAGACTGTGGACGAGAATGGCAGCAGTGTGGGGGGTAAGAGAGGGATGGAGTATAGCAGGTGTCACGAGGCTGATCTAGGGACCAGCACTCGGAGCTACCTGGAATACCACGAGACCAGACCGTAGACCAGGAATCCATTACCAGACTTGACTTTTATTTTGACCAAAACAAAATGCAGCACGAGGGCTGGGAAACAAAACAAAACCAGAGACTCAACAGGAGCTCTAAAGAGCCGATGGACAGACAGGGGAACACTGACAGACACAGACCTTAAATACAAGACAACATCACCACAGGAATACACGAC
>JBBPCW010000006.1:19935071-19949694 GCA_037974425.1 Phenacogrammus interruptus | reverse complement strand
TATATATATACTTAATATCAAAATCAGATTCAGATTTGAATATTTTGAATGTACAGAACAACATTTTTGCCTTAAAGTGGACTTGCAAGGTTTCTTGGAGGCTTTTCCCCAGTATATTTTTAACCTGTTGGTCACTTTATATGTCTCTTTTTTTAATATGTGTTTTTAATGGTTGAGAATGCGTGTGTCCTTGTCAGTGTTTTTGTCCTTGTAGCCAAGTGCATTTGTGTGTGTGGGAGAATCAGTGAAGTGGTCCAGTTGAGGGCCTTCATGTATATTTTAAAGCTCTCTCAGCATACGAATGCAACCATGATGCAGAGAGTGAGAGAGGGGAGACCAATAGTGAGAGAGAGAGAGATCTGCTGCACATCACTGATATATATTTACAGCATTTTAGCAGACACTTTTATCCAAAGCCACTTCCATTCCCTAACTTCATCGGTCAGTCTCCCTGGAGAAACTTGGGGTTATGGGTTTTGCTCAGGAACCCTGTGGTGGTGCTGAAGGTAGGATTTGAATCCATGATCTCTTGGTCCGGAGGCAAGTATCCTACCCACTAGATTGCCACTCCAGTTATAAAGTATATGAGTGTACATACTTGTACACTTCATTAGGTACCACCTCAACTTATTGTTGTCCATTGTTTCAGCTGTTATAGTATCTGTTTCGCTGCATCATTTGTTAGCCCTCTTTACCCTCTGCATTAATGATCAGTACCCCCACAGGAGTGTGTGTGTATGTGTGTGTGTGTGTGTGCATGTTTGTTTGTTTGTGTATCATAAAAAAACATAAAATATATTTACTGATATAATACAAATAGGTAGTTTTGTGAATATATGTGTCCGTGTATAAAACGTGTGTCCCTTTGTGCGTGTGTGTGTGTGTTTCTGTGTGTCAGTGATCATATCTGATTTAGTTTTGTTTTTGTATTTGGCTCTCACAGCTGGGGTGTGTGTGTGCGTGTGTGTGTGTGTGTATGCATGCGTGTGTGTCCTATTTTTAAAGAGGCAACTGTTCTTGTTCTCCTCACGGTGTGCTGTTGTGTGGTACACATGTAAGTGTATCCCCCCACATGTCCCTCTCACTTTTTCAAACTAACAGAGACCAGAAAAACAGACCAGAAACAAAGTGGAACATAGTGAGGAAAACAGAGAGAGGGAGAAAAGAATAAAATGTGGGTGGAAATAATCTTCGGTTGCACTTCACTTGAATGTCTGGTCTTTTCACACCAGTAGTGACAGGCCTGACGGACTGCTCGAAATGTAACTTCCTTAGAAACACCTGCCTTGTACTTCTACTCACTGTCCCTTTAGGAGCGCCACTATACACTATACTGTAGAGATGGACCATATAGCAATATTTATGGTTATCATAATAAATGACATCACAATGTGCTCAAAATGAAATACTGGGACATATTTAATATTCTGTAACATCTCATAATGTGATATTTTTGTCCATCACTACTGTAGTGTATAATTAAGACTGTGGCCCATCTGTTGATGCACAATATGTCAGACCTCAGTGCTATTCATCATTGGTCAGACCTCAGGGCTGCTGTTGACCATATTTTGGTGGTGGAATATTCTCAGCACCGCAGTGACTCTGACATGGTGGTGTGTGTGTATCAAGTATAGAGAAGTTTTTACACAGATCAGTCTCATTGCTGCGTTTTCAGTGGTCCACCATTCAAAATATCCAGCCAGAAACTGACCACTGATGAAGGACTAGAAGAAGTCACATGAGCTGCAATCTGTACACCAGCACGGTGGATCTACAAGGTGTGAGTTTCTGATGAAGTTTATAATGTAAAAACACACTTAATTTTTATGAATAGTGTGTGCCAATATATTGTATGACTTATGATCGCCTGTTAAAGGCCTTATGACCACACAGTCAAGGGAAGTGTGTCAGCTGTTTGGCTACTGTGGAGCTATTGGAGGCTGTCCAGGACATTGAGCTGCCTGAATGAATAGCATTTCACTCTGTGAATGAGTCTGATTTCGGAGTTAGTTTGTAATTAGATTTAAATATGTTACCACAGATTGTACACCAGGGTATCCTTGACAGCCTCTAGGTGGGAGGGGTCAGATGTGTGGCAGCTTCCGTCTCTGTCTGAAACTAGGCTCGCTTCTCTTCCCCTGGTTGACTGAAACACCCTAGCTATCAGTGTTCTACACTGCACAGCGTCTCCTGTAGCACTACAAGCTGCCAGCACGTGTTTCCTTCAACCAGCGGAGTACAGTGGACTGTTGAACGAGTTCTGGGCTATGAGGAATTGTGTGTTGTGTTATTGTCCTCTGTTTTGTTGTGGATTGTTGGAAAAGAAATGTATGACATATTTCATAACTCGCATTTTCTTGTTTTGTCCTGTCTTGTCCTGTATGTGTGTGTATGTATGTGTGTGTGTGTCTGTGTCTCTCCTTTCTGTCTCCCTGCCTTTACTTTTCATATTTGTTTGAGTTTCTCTTTGCCTTTGAAATGTTACAATTTCATATTGATTTCCATTTATACTTATTTCTCGCCCATAATGCTTTCTGTTTCTGCTGTATTTCATGCAACATTTTTTCTGTGAAATCTAACTTTTGACTAACCTCCAAACATTATCCATGCAAACATCTTCATTACCCCATCAATTATGACCAATTTTTTTTTTTTAACTTTAACTCCACACTAACATCATTCAAAATGACTAATTCAACATGAACCCCGACAAAAAACGATGCCACAAACAAACCAACGACCCTCAAAATTAACAATGGCCAAACAGCCACTGGCTACGAGAAATCTCGCAGCCTGAACAACATATCGGGAATGGCAGGGTCATCGCTGCGTCTAACCCCCATCACCAGCACGCCCTTTGACCCCTACGAGGCCCCCGGACCCCTGCGCCGCTGCCGCTCACCCATTCCCTCCATTTTGTAGCCAGGAGTCGGAACGAAAAGAGAATGAGCAAACGCTAGAACTCAGGACAGGAGAACGGGAGGAAAGGAAGACAGAATGGAGGACATGTGTAATGTGTTCACTTGTCTTACACTCAGAATTCAAAGCAATAACCACCCAGTGATCCTGAATGTAGAAAGAAGTTCCGCCTCCTCACCCTGTCCGCTCACAGCTTCAGGTGCATGCCTATAGTAGACGTACTGGGAGAAGATGAAAACACTGTACTGTATTCAGTAGAAGTAAAATGGAAAAAAGAGCGCCTTGTGGCCAAAGGATCAATGTGAATTTTTGTAAGAGGATAACCCAACGAATATGGATTCAAATATGCAGATTAGCCAGATTAAGTTATCAGCCTTAGAGAACAATGTGTATGTATGCTGTAGCTATTTTTCCTCGCATCGTCATCCTTTCGTCTTTGTCATCAATACATGGGGATTCATAAACAGGCTGCCAAAGAAAGACAGATATGATGAAAGTCAAAAGAAGTTTTAAAAACCTTATCCTTGCACCTCAGCTTCCACGTCCTTCCTTCCTCCCTTTGGACTGAACAACACACATCCAACATTTTAATGCATTAAACATTATATATAAATGATCAGTATGATCACGGTAAGGCAAAATGCATTGTACTATTTCAATATCTGCTCTCATTTTGCATTTATATTATTTTTTAATCAAGGTTATCATTCTGTTATCCTGGTAAGTCCATATCATCCATTAGACATTATAATCATATACATTGTCCAGTCACAAAGGAGCTACATAACTTTTTTTTACTGCTGCTAATGGGTCTGTCTGTAGGATTATTTCTTATGATTTCCTTAGATTCTCTGATCATTGGCACATATTTCTTCTTCCATTCACTCTTTCCCATCCTGCATTTGTCCATGATGCTTGTACAATCTGAAATCTCAGAATCAAATGCCGTAACACCCTCAACTAAATCCAATATCATATTACATTTTAACATAGAACTTCTGTTTTTCTTTCTTTTTTCCCATGATGGATGCTCCACATCCAGTTCCTACGTTAGTTTTGAGGGTGAATTCGGGAAGGCGAGGTGTTGTTTTAGCCTGCTACAATCGATGTCACCCATCTATGCATATATGCAAATGTGCAATATTCCACTCAGACTCATAATGCTGGGAACATACTCCATGCGCATGTGCTGTTTGTAAATAGGTGTGCACAAAATATTTTTAATCTTCTACTTTAAAAAAGATCAGTGATCAGTGTAGGAAGTAGATATGCTGATTTTAAAGCTATATATGGCAACTCTAGAGCATTCCTGGTTTGTTGGTCTTGTCCTTGTTGATGTCCTGTTGTTGTTTTATGATATTTTGAATGTGTTTCAAAGACAATTGTTTTTATTTTAAAAAACATAAATTTTTACCTCACGTTGTTTCATTTGTATATGATATATACATAAATGTTACAAATCTGTGTTTCTTTTCTTAGTAGATAGAAAAAATAAAGAAAATGTTCAGGTCTATTTGACCAAGTGCTTCCAGAATAATAAAGAAAAGAGAAGACTTAATAAAGCCATTTTATTAACTTAAAGAAGATTAATATATTGCAATAATTGCAAAGTTGTAGCTATAGGTTATAGGTGACTAAATGTGTATTATCATTAGGTGTTATTTAGTTTCCCAATGGAGAATCAGCCGTATTAGCAGACATATATGTTCGGAAAGGAGCCATTTTGTTTTAAACATGGCACCTGTTTTCCCAAAATGGATGCAACGGTGACCTTCTCCTGCAGTCGTTGTAGCCTGATGTGGAGGTTAATTACTGTGATGGGTTGGGGAAATACCTCGATTGTGTTTTATGGGTGACCATAAGATGCTCTTAATGTAGTAGTCATTTTTGGGGGCTGCCTGTATTCCATTAAAACAGGAGCCCCCAACTGGCAGGGTCTGCAAGAGCTCCTTTTAATGCTGTGAATCCAGAGGCATTTTCTTTCACTAACAAAAGTATTAGTGTACATTAGTTATTGATCTCTAGTGATTAGCTAGACTGGAGGCTTACTGTCTCCACTGATAATATCCTTCTCCATTTGTGAGCATTCAGTCAAAGTACACGTATTATATATATATATAAATATATGAATATATATGTGGTATCTTGTTATTGTAGTATGTAGTCGTACAAACAGATTGTTTTGTTTTCAAATCTCAATTCTTTGTGTGGAGTGTATTCCATATTGCTGTAACTGATACAACACAGTCAGGACACTTTGAAACCAATCAAACATGTTTGTGTTGAAAATGTGAGCTCCCTCTATGAGGCTACTTTAAGCTGCTGTGTTATTCTAGAAACCCATAAACCGCTAGCTAGATTTAACTAGCTTCACCTGCCAACTTGACATGTACATACCTGTACCTATACAATATATGTGAATACTCATTAAAAAGATCTGTAATGCATTTCTCTGTATGTATGCTGGTTATTCTGGAAGGAACTGTATGGATATGAATGCTGAAAATTGTTTGTGTGTGTGTGTGTGTGTGTGTGTGTGTGTGTGTGTTCGTTTGCCTCATTGTGGGGACCAGGTTCCCACACCTTTACAACAATATTTTTTGGTTCCTGTTGGGTAGTAGCACATTGGCATTTAGATCATGGAAATACCTAATAAAGACAGTCATCTGTGAAAACTAAATGGCTTCATGTTTAGGAACTGCTGATAATTTTGTACAAAGGAGAATAATTATCTGGTCCTCACAAGAAAAACAAAAATGCTGTTTTTGTTTGTTTGTTTTCTGAGATTTAGGTTCATGTTAAGACTAGGCGCAAGCTTAGCATTACACTATATGGTCTATTATTTTGACGTTTTACTTTGCAAGTACCTAAAATCAAGTAACACTTTATGTTTACACCCACTCTTCTTTCAGATACACAGTAGTGTTTAAAATGTGACATATTTTTTGACTCTTGTGCGAATGAATGTAGGTGGTTTTGCCAGAAAGGACCCTGTTTAATGTGATAATGCTTTTTTGCTCTAAGAACTCATATTATGATGAACTCTGTCCATAGATGAAATGGAGACACCAAATCATAGTAATTCAACAATAATTTTTAATCGCTGAGGATGCAAGCTGTCAACACTCTCTGTGTTGTTTACATCCTCACGTCCACCTTTTTAATTGTGTTTACAAATCATAAAGTAAATCCAATGATACCTGAATGATTTAAACTACAGTTAATAGTGAATTATGTGTTAACAGAACTTTCGCATGCTTAACTTTAACCGCCATGGACAGGTAAAGCCTCCCCAGCTTTCTACTGTTGTCAGTTTTAACTACTAAGTTTCCTTTAATCAGTGGTTCTGCATTGTTTACTATAATTGTATCAAATGTATCTGGGGTGGACTATTCCATTCTTGCTGTTTAAAATGTAAATGTTTGACTAAGAGCTCAATCTTCTTGCTGTTCAGGTTGTGTGTAATCAACGTATAATGTACACTTAAATCAGAAGTCCTGAATGATTAAATGACCGCATATATTAGTTGGTAACTTTCCCCAGGACTGGAGTTTTGCACCCCTTTAAAGATACATTATATACCGATGTAATGTGCATGTATATTGTTTATAATGTAGGTTCAATATTTTTAACTGTATTTTGATTTCCAATCATTTTTTACTTTATTTCGAATAAATTTCACCACCGATACGTACATCACAACTTTTCCATACGGTTCATTTAAACAAACACATCCGATGTTGGCATTGTTAGTTTTGACGTTTTAATTAATTCATGAATTTATTAATTCTACCTCACCAGACGTGTGACTCTCTTTTCTAACCTATTGTTTTATCTCTTTTGTCCACAGTGTTAAGTTTCTAGCATTCGCCAATTCTTTAAAGAAGACGCAGGTAGTCGTTGTTTTCTGAGTTTGCGGACAAAGCCGCATCGTTCCAGATGCGATATGTGAGGAATGTTAGCGTGGCAAGAGGAAGTGACCGGAAGAGCAAGGAAATTGAAATTGTCTGAGGCTGGATCTTCACACGGTAACCAAAGCAACCTCTTGGAATTCCGGACCCACTCCTCTTTCTGCTGAAAGACTTCTTACATCGCAGCGAACTGAGTCTCAAGACTCTTAAAAGTAAGAAAAAAAACCCACCCCGACAACAATCAAAAATGAACAAAAACATTCCAAAATGCATTGTGTCTGCCGTACAAGGTCGAAACGCCAGATGTTCTGGCCGCCATGCTAATCTGCGGTCTGGAGTTCTGAGCGTGTCTTATTTTATGTCTGAGAAGGATGGACCAAGCTAGAGTAACCATGTAGCATCTCTGCTAACAATTTGTAGCATTTGTTGGTGGGGGAAACTCACCAGCAAACTTTTTAGAGACTTTGATATTCATTGACAGTTTGCACAGACTTACTAATAATGGTTTAGTCATGCACAAACCTTCATTACCTTCATTAATCAACCTCCCTCCTCTGCTAGCATTTTGGATGATGTTAGCCTATCATCCTGTGTAGCGGAGCTGGTAAGACTGGACTATTTAGAGTAGATGTACCTAATGAAACCCAAAACGTACACAGTAAATGCATTTCCCTTTTCTTCTTCTCAGATTGATCACGTGTATTTATCAGAAATATGGTTGCTATTCTGACACAGTCTTCCATTACTATTCATTGGTTCAGGAAAGGCAACTTAGAATCATTTACACCACCAGACCAAAGCCCACCACCGAGACCAAATAACGTCCAGGAGACGTTCCCCAGTTAGACTCTGTCCAGCGAATCGTTAAGAGTTGATTCTCCCTTTCCGTGCACACAGGTCATCCAGTCTGCCAGGTGTAGCAGGACTCCCAATGCGCTCAAATCTCTGCCAAGCTTAAGAGCAATGGGACAGTTACTGAGTTTGTAGAAGAACTGTTTGTATTTCCTGCCCTAATCGTTACTCGTTCTTAATGATACTTGATTTCTAAAAGTTTTTTGTTTTCGTTTTTTAGTAGTAGAGCTAAAGCTGCCATTGTGAATATGTGCCCACAATCAAACACTTGACTGACCCACTGCCACATCATCTAGACTGACCTAAAGACTGCTTGGACCAATAATGTGTGCATGCTAACCTTTTAGTGAAGACAGTTCCGGGGTATAGAAGTCTTAAAGAACGTCTTCAGAATGGATGGGAAGAGTCTCCTTGCCCCCCCCCCCCCCTCTCTTTCTCCCTCTCTCTCTCTCTCTCTCTCTCTCTCTCTCTGTCTCTCTCTCTCTCCCCTCATCTCTTTGTCTATATATATATTTGATAAGTGGGTGGGCAAAGAGGAAGAGGATGCAGTTTGACAGGATTTTCCCAACGCAACAAGGAAAACTGCTTCTGGAAACACCGCCCCAGCGATGCCACATCTGCCACCATGACTGACTCTGGGAGAAAAAAAAAGACAAAAAAGACATAAAAGAAAACAAGAGCATTCCAGCACCTTCAGTGCTTGGACCTTTCTTTAAAGAGCTCCTGAAAAGGGGAAAGAGGGAGCAAAAAGGTGAATGAAGTAGTCCAATCTATACTGGACAATGGAAAAGTGGAGGTCCAAAGACAAACACTGGAAGACAGAACAAAAAAGAGATAGAAAGAGAAAAAAAAAGTCAGAAAATGCATTTTTGTAACTTTGTTTACCAGCATGAGTACTTTGCATGACTGTATTTTTCTGCAAGCCCTTAGCTGAAGTGAGGAGGGCTAGAAATAATTTAAAAAAAAAGTTATTATAAAAATTCCTGAATAAAAAAGATGATATGCAATGAATTTAAGAAAAAAAAAAGA
Organism: Phenacogrammus interruptus; assembly: GCA_037974425.1. Taxonomy (NCBI): domain Eukaryota; kingdom Metazoa; phylum Chordata; class Actinopteri; order Characiformes; family Alestidae; genus Phenacogrammus; species Phenacogrammus interruptus. Next base: position 19,940,980 of record JBBPCW010000006.1, on the reverse strand, counting down.
TTATATTAAAAAGAGCTATATTTTGTTTTGAAATAGTAAGAAAATGTGAATAAATATTGAAGTATATGTATGACTGCAAGATACACGTTGAACTATGTTTTATTAGTTTAAGGTCTTAAAAAAGGAAGAAAAAAAAAGAACTTTCACCTAAACCTCCTTTGCTGCGTACTGCCCCCATGTATTATGACTTGTTTCATGTTACATGTTGACTTTCACTCGTCCCACGGATGCATATGTGCAGGCATGGGTGTGTGAGCTGTTGTCCGGTTAGTGTCAGTATGCGTAGAGATGCTCTCAGCGTCCAGCCGTAGATTTTTTCTTTCCAGCTCTAGCTGCTTCTTCTGTAGCCATGGCGACAGTGGTGCTGATACTAGAACCCTCTGTAAGCCAGCCTCTTTCCCAGCATGCTTTAAAGGCAAAAAAATATAGCATCTCATTATCGCTCTTTGAGTCGAGCATCTCTCATCGGCAATAATAATAAGAACAATAATAATAGGAGTATTTGCTGAGTAGGGATAGTAGTCGGGCAGAAAAATGACTCGCAACAGATGCAGTGCAGAAGGGATTTTTGGTGTAAAAGGCGACGATTCGTCTAGTCTCAGGTGAAAAATCGGAAAGTCAGAGTCAGCGCTCCAGGCGTCTGTCCGTCTGTATTTGGGTCTGCCTGTCTGTCCTTATGTCTGTCTCTCGCTTTCTCTCCAACTTTCAGGGCGATTTATGAGCCCAAGCCAAATTAACTGGGGGTTGGGGGGTGTCTCGGATGGTCTGTGCCAATTAAAGCAGCAATACAGAAAGTACACTCTGTCAAAAAGGGTTCTGTGGAGCAATGCCAAGCTTTTGGCTCCCTACAGAACCTTTCCCTGGCAGGTTTCTCAATGGACCTTTTTTGTAAATGTTCCATACCAGTTTCAGGTTTATTTTTCCTAGAGCTGTACATGCTAGCCAAGAACCATTTAAGAGCCTTTATTTTTGAAGCATCTTCCTCTTTTGTGACTTATCCTCTCATCATGATGCGTGCTTTCTTCCAGTAAGCTCCACTTCAGCTGATGTTTCCTTTAGTTTGATGGCTAACTCGTACAGAGTTGCACATTTGTAGCACCGGTTAAAGCTGTTTGCCTTCCAGGGGATAGTAATTTGACTGCAGATGAATTGCCTAATGTGGTGTAGACTGAGTGACTGTTTCTCAACGGAGGTTGAATTTGGCCTGAATTGGGCTCAAAAGCCAGGTTACATGTGCTTACGTTCAGGAATCAGATGGAAGTTAAATGAATTCACTGCTGGTTACTGAGCTTTGTCATTTCTGCAGTGCCAGGCCTCGAGTCCTGTAACAACATCTAGAACTGTGTTTGCTCATGAGTGTGCGTCAATCCTTTGGTTGTTGAAGCTACAACAGTTTAGATATAGCACAGCAGCATTTGTGCTCTTTAAAATAAGGGTTCTTTGCGGTTACTCATTGGTTTCCTCAATAATATTTATTTTGAAATAACATAAAGCTTCTATGCTAATGATCCTTATATTTTCACTTATATTTGTGTAGGTTTATTTACCAAGTTACATATAAGGCATAATTAATTCCTACATTTTACATTCTCTAGAAGTAAACAGGCTGTTTTGTTACTTGTAGGACTGATACATGTCAATGATCTCTGTTTTGATTTTTCCATCCTTTGTTAAACCTCATTCAAAAAGCTGGCTGAGCTGAAACACTTATAACTTCAACAGGAATCTGTTGATCTGTTGTACACAGAATAGGCAGATATGTGTAAAGGTGTTGTTTTTTGTGAAATCGTAGAACAATGCCTTCGAAACAAGCTGTTGATGCAGTTTAGTTTCTATGTAAGGACTGCAAGTAGTGGGTACTGAATGGTACGTTTTGGAAAAACTGACAGCAACTATTTCAGACGAGGGAAATTAGAGATGATATTCTATGATATGAGCCCTCTAAATCGTTTCCCCTAGAACTGTATATCTGAGCCAAGAACCAATTAGGAGCTGCCATTTGTAAGAGTGTGAAGACAGGCTCACAGAAGGAAGCTCTCAGAGACAAGAATACAGGCGTGTTCACCTCTCTGGGTAATTTGTCATAGGTTGCATGGCATCTGCAGGGGTCTGGGCAAAAAGTGGATCGTCTAAAACGTCTGAACAGAATAATCATGTCTTGATTCTAGATAGTCCAGCTGTTAATCAAAGCAAACATGCACATATCACATGCTGTGAGCAAATGAAATAGAGCGAGAGACAGACAGTATGAAGAGACAAGCAGAAAGTGAGAATGTGGAGGTCGTAGGTGGAGTAAAGTGACATTTTCAAGGGACAGAGTGTTTCAGAGTGTTTGTCAGGTTTCTAGATGCTGCTATGAGATGTAGTATATATATATACATATATACTCTGATCAGTCAAAACATTGGTGAAGCTACAAACATCTTGGTGCCAAGATGTGATGTGGAGTCTCACAAGTTTTGACGAGCTGTTCTGTCAACACAAGGGGGACTTAAACAGTATTGAGTAATATTATGGCTGGTCGTTGTGTATATATTTAAGACAGATGGCGGAAAGCAAAGAAATCAGTTGTGTGGTCACTGAGTACATTGACTCAACAGAGTGAACCGTTACAACCCTTAAAAGGGAATTGCATTGATTTTTCCAAAATTTTGTGCAATTCAGTTGTGATGTAAAAGTCACTCAGAGTGGTCTGATACAAAATACACTGTAGAGAAACTCAAATTTTGCAATGTCTATAAACCAGATATTGTTTCATTTACTGCCCAAAATGAGCGATGGACATGTTTTTATATGTAATGTTGGTAATACTAACATCTGCATCAGTTTTCTTTTAAAACATACTTGTATCCCCAGACTGCTCGTGGCACCTCTGGGTACTCTTGAGCAAGATATCGCCCCCACACTCTGTTCCCCAGACGCTGTGTTCCTGGCTGCCCACTGTGTGCTGTGGTGTGTTCACATATGACAGAATGGTCACTTTCACTTCTTCACTTCACTTTAAAATGAGACGTTAGGCCAACATCTCATAAAGCAGTGTCTCAGGCTTCAGGTAATGAATTCATAGCATTTTTGTTTAATGGCATCACTTTCTGGGAAGTAGCTTTTAGAACCATTAAACTCTTCAGACCGCTGTTTCCCATCACCGCCACAGTGAATGGGTAAGTTCTCTGGAACAGCACATTAAAAATAACTGATTTAGGGTATAGATTGGTGTTGGTTAGTTTCTCTCCAGTGCAATTCACATCAAACCACTCTGGATGACTTTGTTTATATCATAACCACAATTATACAAAACAGTTGGAAAAAATCAGAGACATTCCTCTTTAAAGGAATACTTTAGTGGTTTTGATCTTTAATCTCTATATGCAGTATTTGTAGCGTATAACTGATTGCCACAACCAATCATTTCAACAGGTTTCGATGTATGTGGTAAACGAACAGAATTCCAAACATTCATAGATGCCAGTGGGCAGTGGCTGAAGCCCCTTTCACCTGACTTCTATTAGAAAGTTATTTGTGTCAGCAGGCTGTCGGTTCTATTCTGAGCATGTTGGAATTATTGTCCTTGGTAAAGAGAGATTAGGGAATGCTGGAGTTCTATTTAAAGAATATCTGAGTGTTTGTTTTACTCATATGCTTTTTTTTTCTGTTTTAAGAAATATTTAAGTGTCTTAACTCGTGGAATGATTCCTATTTTATAAAGAGCATATATTATGGACATATACGTTCGTCTCGATACTTCAAAATGTTTTCTTTTCATGAACATCTGTGTTCCCTTTTTTCACTTTTATTTTCAAAGGCTTTCAATCACTTTGGAGGAGAAAACACACACATACACTGACACACAAGCACACAAAAAAGGCGTGATGCTTTACTTCATGACCATAGATATGGTGTTATTCTTGGGACTGAGTGCAATCGCTTCTTTCGTTCACATTACGTGATGAGTTGTGAACTTGTTGCTGATGCAAACCCACACATACACACTTGTGTACACTGCCCTGTTCTTTCTTCGGGAATGAATAGTCTGCCAGTAATTTTTTTTCGTTTGTTTGTTTATTGTGTTTGATTTCTGTGCCTGCTGTTATATCTGATGGTCATCGTTTTGTGTGTGTACCGAAGAGTTTAATTTGATGTACTTGAATTAAGGATATGCAATCTTCACTGACCACTGCCAGCCCCCATGATCAAACAACATGATCAGTAATTAATACAATTAAAGTGATTGTTAACCATGTTGTGTTTTGGTTAACGCCTTCCCCTGTGTGTGTGTGCGTGGGTTTGATCCCATAGGCATGTGTGTGTATTACAGCAGATTCCCAATTCTGTCTCCAGCATGGACGTCGTTAGGTCTAATTTGGGGGGTCTGAAGCCCCCCCAAAATGATCCAAAGCCACCCTAAATATAAAGTCATTATTTTACTATTTTTAAATTATATATCCAAACATTTCAAACAAGATATCACTGAGCGCAGATACGCACTTTACAAATAGAAACAATTTGAACTGAACTATGAACTGAACTGAAAAATAATAAGTCTAGCTCTCATTACTGAATTAAAATGATGTAGTGGCTGTTGAAGCTGCTGTAGGTAGCAGGCGGGCATTAGGACCCAGGAGAAGCTACACGGCGCTGCTTGTTAGCGAGTAGCAACCGGAGCCCGTTCAGAAATATTTCTCTGGTAGCGCCGTTTGTACTCAGTTCATAACTGTTCACTGCTTAACTTTACTTGTTTCCTTAAGTGAAAGGAAAGGTTTGGTGAAAAGTTATTAGCCCTCTATACACGCTAATTCCTTCCTCCAACCCTGGGGGCTAAGCCCCCCTTATCTTTCCGTCCTAGTGACGTCCCTGGACTGGTTGTGAGGACTGGATTGGGAATCTAGCTATTAGAGTAATGAAGAGGTTAAAGATAGCACACGTACAATCACAGTAGTTTCATATTATTAGACAGATATGGCTTGCATCCACCCAGAAAATGCTGAGAGTGCATTCACAAAGGGGCAACATACTTTCAGCACACAGCCACACACACCTTAATGCAATCATGTGTTGCTGAACCGCAGAAAGGGGAGGGTTCCGGGTTCAAGTGTGACAAAACGGAAGCCCAACTTCATGTGTGAAAACAATGGAATGGCTCATTAAGTGTGACTCATGCAAAACCTGTACTTTTACATGGAATGTCTGTGTGATTTCTTTTTCCGATTGTCAGAACATATCAAGAAACATATCACTGAAGTGGGAAAACCTGTCACATTTTGAAAAATGAGACTTAAAAACAATAAGAGGATGAATGTGAAGCCCAGTTGGCAGCTTGACTCCGTGTCAGACACGAAACGGAGCATTTTGGAGCAGAAACTTGAGAACGGGCTGAACAGTCATGAACGGATTGTGTAAAAAAAAAAAAGAAAAAAAGAAAAAATGAAGACTCAGTCAATCCAATAAAATATTAAATTGATGTCATATTTTTAAAGAAATGTGTGCTGTTTCTTTTTTGACATGTTCTTGGTTTGAAACTGGAGGCAGTTTGTGTGCAGTTACAGATTTTAATAATCTGAAATGATCTGAAGTAGTTTAACAGACTTAATCAATATTATATACAGTAAGTGTACATTATATGCATTCAGTGTTCTGGCTCCAGCATTTGATTATATCTGCCTCTGTTATTGCTGAAGGCTCTTCCCTCCCAGGTCTTTTATAGCAACTAAGTGAATTATACATGCATATATCTCACTCATTTTCTGTAACTTCTGTAGCCTTGAAGGTGTGAGGCAACATCCACTGTACCACCATGGGGTCCTACATACATACTGTACATACATACATACATACATATATATACACTACCGGTCAAAAGTTTTAGAACACCCCATGTTTTCTGTTTGTTTGTATTGAAATTCAAGCGGTTC
>JBBPCW010000006.1:19907637-19918093 GCA_037974425.1 Phenacogrammus interruptus | reverse complement strand
CTAACTCAGTTACTTTTTGGAAGAAGTAACTAGTAACTATAACTAACTACTTTTTTAAAGCAATGTGCCCAACACTGTTGTACTCAGTATCAACAAACAGGGAAAGTGAGCATCCTACAAACCACAACTCACATGAGGAAACATGAGAAACCTCACAAACTTAGTAGGACGGAAGATAGCTCCGTTGTGTATCAGTGCAAAGCCAGTTCAGGTCCATCAAGATCGTCTAGTTTGTTAAGCACATCCCACAGACACTTGATCGGATTGAGGTCAAAAGAATCTGGAAGCCAAGTCAACAACTTGTTCCTCCAATCATTTCTAATCAATTTTTGTGGTGGGCTATTATCCGACTGAAAGAGGACACTGCCATTAGAGGATACTGTTGCCATGAAGGAGTGTACTTTGTTTAGGCTGGTGGTACATGTCAGAGGAACATCCACATAAAAGCCAGGATCCAATTTTTGTCAGCAGACCACTACCCTGCAATCCACAACGTGGAAAAGAAAATGTGTGAAAGGGTCAGCATGGGCACACTTACTGGCATGCACTGTGTGTCCTGACACCTCACCATAAACTTTTTTCAGCTATTTGCAGTACAGTAGCTCTTCTGTAGGATCAGACCAAACGAGCTTAGCTTTGTTCCCCACAGGCATCACTGAGCCTTGAGCACCCATGACCCTCCCGCTGGGTCTTTTGACCACTTTTAGTAGGTACTGACAAATGCAAACCGGAAACACCACACAAGACCATGATCAAGACTACAACTTGGCCTTTATGAAAGTGACACATATCTTTACACATGCTCATTTTCATGCTTCCAAAACAGTCCAGATTTTTCTTGAACATTTGTTGCCCATCTTGGTTTTCATGTAACCCAGTAGTGCACTGCAACATGCTAAAACTATGCCTTCGTTTGCATTTCATAATAGGATGTGCAACAGTCTGCAAAACTGAAATTCTGCTTATATTGGAACAGCTGAATGGTGTATTTGATCCTCTGACTGGACAACAAAAATGCACATTAACACGGACAAGTGTGCAATCCAATACAGATAATTCTGCAGATGTAATGTAGCCCACTCCTGGGATTTAACAGGGATATACATATGGTCAAAATGTTCTGTGGTTTAGTCTGGAAATTGAAGAATGTTAACTCAAACCATGTCAATTTATTTAAGCTCAAGTGTTTAAATGGTACTCTCTACCCCATGAACAACAGTAGCCATGCTTTACTCTAATAGCCTGTATGTTAGGTCAATGACTTTCAAGTGGTTCACAATATCGGTACAGTATTTTCCCAGTCCAGCCAGGCAGAGATACATTTACTCTCAGGTTGTGTTACAGTGAGTGGTGGGAACCAGACGAAAAATAAAACATGAGTGAGGCACCAGCTTTCTACCATTTTTAGGAATACCACACAGTTTAAAAACAGTCTTGTCTGTCCCTTCATGTGAACATAGTATAGCTTTTCACTGAGTTTATATTTTCGTGAAAGCTTGTACCTCCTACTTCTTGACCAGGTCTTGTGTTTGGGAGGGAATTCAGGGACCTCCTTAGAACTTCAATAAATATGTTGGCCACAGTAGAAGACACAGATAAATCAAAGGCAATCAGCGGTTTGACCTACTGAAAATACCCATATATCTGAAATAGCGATACATTTTTAAATAGAGGATACACTTCAGTTATAATCCCTTTCTCACAGCTTCAATGAAAAGTGGGGTGCCATGTCTACTAAAAAGAGCTACAATGGTGGTATATTTCTGAACATCATATGTAACGGGTTGCTGACAACTGGCCTTACAAGAGTGCCTTTGGGTATCTCAGGGGGTCCACATTGACAGGGAGTGATACTTAATGAGCAAACTCAGATCTCACCTTTTCTTGTGTGGAGGGTTCCATATGCTTGAGAGAAACTTGAATAAGTTGTTGTTCTGCCTTGCCTTAATTTTTTTGATCTTGCTTTTTTGCAGTAATCAGCCGATAATCACATTTTATGCCTTGATCGGTACTCGTTAAACTTGCCCGATCTTAGGAACCGATCACAATTGATGACGTCAATGTGTGAGGGCGTACACGATGAGTGGGGACGTAAATGTTTTGGTGCCGCAGTCATGTCATCGCCGGTGTGGAATTACTACGATGTTTCGAGAAACAATGAAAAATTCGCTTTTTGCTGTTTATGTTCCAAAGAAATCTCACATGGAGGCGCATTGTCCAAAACATTTAATACAACATTTAATTCAGTATTACTTTATCTGAAAAATAAGTGAATGGTGTTCAGAGAGCTTACATATCAGTTATAGAAACTTGAAGCATCAGAATCGGCATTGGTATCGGCAGATTACCAAGACAAAAAATCGGTACTTGGTATTGGTGGCAAAAATCCTGATCGGAGCATCCCTAATAAAATCCACTACTGTGACATGTTGAGGTGTTACCGTAAGATCCAGGTCAGATAGGCTTATTACTCAATAATTTCTGATATATTGTCCAGCATAACAATGATGAACTTGTGTGGGGCAAGCTTGCCACAGTCTCTGGCCCAGTTCCACTTACTTTACTTTACTTTTTTAAAGGTCTAATAATTCTGCAGAAACTGCCATACCTGTTTAATTGTGATAGCAGGCCTCCAGTCTTTATCCTCCTCTAGAATGGAGAGACAGACAGTTCCTGATGGATACACATTAGGATGAAACAGGGGCGGCTCAAATTTACCTGAAAAGAGAAAGGAAGTAAGGATAACCAGGCACCATATATTTGCACAGGTCAGAAAATAAAGAAATTATAATTGTGTTATTTTGTGGCACACAGTGAAGGCTAAACTTTTTAATACAACAGTTCCTAGAGTGGACAAGCATAGCACAGCGAAAGCTTATGTCTGTATCTGTGAAGAAATAAACGTTCATGAATGCAACAAAGGAAGCAAATACATTTTGCAGATTTGTAAAACATACATTTTGGAGGTGATGAGGGGTAGTCATCTTTGAAGAGCATCCTTAACTTAAACAGACCTCCCTCCCAAGGAGTCTACAAATAAGACAGAAAAGAAAATGTCAGGAAGTACAAGGCAATCTTTATTTTGTTTAAAATAATAAAAGACAGTAAAAGAGTCTTACCCCTTTTTTCCCTGGAATGGCACACTCCCAGTTCATCAGATTCATCGTACCATCTGGATTCTTGGTTGGTACAGCAACAAAGCCCTAGAAACCATTAAAACATTCATTATTGAGTGATTAATTCATGTTCACTGTTTTCAAAGCAAATATCTTAGTGTCCTGTGAAGACACTGTAAAGATGACTATTAAGCCAGAACTGAAACAGCAAAACAGAAGAAAAAAAAAGAAGAAACGGAGAAAGACTTGATAGAAAAGCTCACAAAAGGATGGTCTTTCCTCCATGCTTTACGCTCTTGTGCAAGTCGACTGAGAGCAATGCCAGACATGATCCTATAGGGAAGAAAGAGTTAGGCTTTAACTATATTTATTGTTGACTTTATTAATAGTCTGCATAAAAGCAATACATGAAACACTAATCATTGACAGGAAAACATGGTACAAACTGGTAAATAAAGTTTTCATTGATTCGAAACGAAAAAACTTTGAGCACAACAGAAAGCCCACTTAGCATGAACCTCGCCAACAGATATACACACAGTACCTGCACTTCAGTCCAATAACGAAAAGTTATCTACAAAATGTTTATAAACACAGGAAAGCCTGTTACCTGAGGACTTCGTGCCTACTGTGAGGGAGCTCTTTTACGTTTACTTCATTTACACGTTAATCGTGAGGTATGTGCTAATAAAACTGCAACTGAAAGTTCAATAAAAGGTTGTAGAATGTTTTAATAATCAGAAACCGGGTTTCTCCTAAATGTATCTACAAAACAACGGGCCATCAGAGACAGTTCTGAAATCCATACAGCTCTACCACCCAGACGAACTGAATCCACACTAAATATGACCGGGAAAAAAATATTCAGCATCTCTGACCCAGCAGTACTCGTATTTGAACACCTTTTTCCTCCGCACGGCAGGGCATTAACTCGTGAGTGGAGGAGTTTCCAAAAACACAGAAACACCAGTAGCTCGGCGTTACTAAAGAACAAAAACACTCGTAGAACCGCAGCGCAGCTACGCTATAATAGACAAAAGTTTTGGGACGCCTGACCATTACACTTTGACACTGGATTAAAAAACATAGACTTTAAAATAAAACGGGATCCCCACCGAAGCCAGAACAGCTTCCACTCTTCTTGAAAGGTTTCCCCAAGTCTTTATGGAGCTTGCTTAGTGCACTGAGGCACAGTCATTCTGGAATTGAAAAGGGCCTTTCCCAAACTGTCCACAAAGTTGGAAGCATGCCGTTGTCAAAAATGTCCTGGTATGCTGAAGCATTAAGATTGACTGGAAATAAGGCGCTAATAATCAAAAGGTGTGTCCCAATACTTTTGTCCACATAGTGTACCTGAGTAGGAGTCGTTACCCAGTCTGTCACAAGTTAGCTTAGCCGTCTGTAACGCTGGAGCCGTTACACTGAAACGTAACGTTCAAATGGGGGCTGGAACGTTCTCGCGACCACGCGGGACAAAGGAACGTGTTCTGATGCTCACGCGTGCTCTCGCCTTCGTGAAAAAATAAACAACAACTAAAAAACAAAAACAGCTAACAAAAACAAATCGAACGAAAACACGCGACCGTTCCTTTGGTAAAAAAGAAATCAAGCAAAAAAAACCAAGCGTGTGGGTTCAATGAGCTCTCTCTTACCGCTGCGTGACTTTCCAGGCTCTTCGATTAGAACCGTGACAGACTCGGGACAAAATATATAAAAAATAAAAAAATAAACCGGGCCAGTTTTTTTCCCTCCCGAAAAGGCATCCGTTCCGAACTGGACTAAAAAGGACCACTGACGTTAGCCCTTCGCCCATGTTGCCTGAAAGCAATAACGACATCAAACATGTCGTTTCTGGAGGCTATTGTTCCTCATTGTACATATTTAACCGACTCAACAGATGCATATAACGCAAATAAAATGAAACGGAGTTTCTAAGACGTCTTTTTCGTTCGCTCTAAACATTTAGAACAGGCACTCGTGCAGACAGCGGCCGATTTAAAGGTGCCGCATGTACACATGAATGCACACAAATAACACAAAAATGAGAGCATATAATATGAATGTTAGACATTTTAGGGGAAAGTAACTCACGTCGCTCATAAACTCAGCTCGTTTATAATCGTAAACCCCAAATATCTGGGGAAAACGCCTCAATCACTATGGCAACGCTCGGCCGAGGAGAGAGACTCGCAAGGGGGCGCCAGAGACCTGTACGACTCACGGATGAAACCACTCACAAAACAAACTGGGGGATTATTCCGTACGTACTGTAATAATTATTTTACATTCCTTGCTGTACAACCACAGTGAAAATTAATTAGCTTCACTTTGAGAATGAATAAACACACAGAGGCAGAGAAGTGTTTGTTAAAAACGAGTTTATAGCATAACAGTCAGTGACAGCTCTTAGAAATGTTTGATGCAGGGAGGTGGGCTAGGAGTGTCTAAGCATTAAAGTCTATCAATCCACTATTCACCAAGTTTTTTTTTTATATACAAATCACCTTGGATAAGAGTACAGAGTAGCATATTGGATATTAAGGAAAATACACTATATGGACAAAAGTATTGGGACACACGGCACAATTCTGAATTCACGTGGCTCCTTACTTCCAATGAAGGGTAATCTTAATGCTTTGGACATTTTGGACAACACCACTCTTCCAACGTGTTGAACCTTTTCTATTCCAGCACAACTGTGCACATGGTGGGATGAGTTTGGTCTTGAACTTTACTGGCCGGCTCAAACCCCTGACCTCAACCACATCAAACACTTTTGGGATGAACTGGAACAGAGATTGTGAGTCAGGCCTTCTCATCTCAACATCAGTGCCTGACCTCAAATGTTCTACATAATGAATTAGCACAAATTCCAACAGAATCTCCAAAATCTTGTGGACAGCCTTTCAAGAAGAGTGGAAGCTGTTATAGCTGCAAATAAAGTCTATGTAGTTGAATTCAATAAAAATGCAAGTCCCTGTTGGTGTAATTGTCAGGTTTCCCAATACTTTTGACCATATTGTAAATTAAAATGAGGCGTAAATCAAAACCTCCTAAATGAAGTGGTGTATCAGACAGCTGGGAGGGGGGTACTTCCACTTGTTTGAATATCAACATGCTGATTAGATTAAGATCCGCTGATAGATATGCTTTGCAATCTATAAACCTGGTATCTCTTATCGTCCATTGTTTATAAAGATGCAAAAGTGTTGTCCCTTTAAAGATTTAGTAAAAGGGTAACAAAATGATACAAATTTGATACAGATTATAATATATTAACAATAATAATATGCATTTTCATGATAAAAACACTGGTAAACCTGAGGATCGAACTCTCTTAACGCTAAGCAGAACCAACCATCTAATCTAAGCATACTGAGGCTTTAGGGCTATTATTTGCTGTATCTATTTAAAGTCAGAACTGGAATGCAGTTGAACCAGTTCTCCAGAAGTCTCCCTGATTCTTGGATTTATCAAAGTTTAATGCAGTTTTCCACAACAAAAACAAGATTATGAAATGCTGAATTCAAACGGGTTTTACTATAAATGGCTACTACCAAGAAGCAACTGAAGCCTATGGTAAGGCCTACAGGAAAAGAGCGGCCAGGTTTGTCTTTTCCATGTTTGAATCAGATCCCTGAGATTTAGATCAGTCATGTTCTCCTCTGCTACAGTGTAGAATCACATTAAGCTAAAGGTGGAGTTAAAGTCACTCATATCAAAACTAGGTATAGTGGTCTGAAGGTCTTGCACAGTGATCTTGCAGCAGTTTTGAATGTCAACATATAATGACTTACTTCCGATTCTGCCATATTTGAAAACATTACTTATTGGATTCTTTCTAAATGAGAGTATCATCCTATGCAGAAAAAACAACCTGAAATAACAGCAAAATCTAATCTTTAACCCCACGGTGAGGTCAAAATCACTGTGCATGGCCTTTCACATCAGAATAAATATATTGCATATAGACTCAGCTACAGTAGGCCAGCGCGGGGCCGGCGTGCTCACATGTGGTCCGTGCATTCTTCATGCGCAATCGGCACATACTAGGAGGTTTGGAGTGTCAGTATCCGTGGCCATGCTACATGTTCTGCATGTGCTGGAATGTTCCAGTTTGTGTTGATATGTTTGTGTGCTCTGGCTCTTCAGAAGCTCAAATTCTAGAACCTCGCTCCTGAAGGATCTAAGAGATAAACAACAGAATTACCAGTCGCATCAGAAACAAAAGAAGAAACACTACATATGTACATTTATACACATCTTTGTGTAGTATTTCCACTGACGCCTGCCTAACTGTCTGTAAAAGATGCAAACAAAATCATTCAGATTGGTTTGATGACTGATACATTGTTTCATGACAATTTTCTAATACAATTTGGGCACAAAATCAACACAAAACTCTGGTCACTGGTCCTTTTAGTTTGGAGCTTGGCTATTTCAAATTAAAACACTCTTAATGACTTTGCTTACAATTTTTTAGAAATCGTTTGAACTCCCATGTAACCACTATAACCCGATTTCAGCCCTTCCATTGTGGAATAAAAAAATCCATGGACAAATAGACATTGATGATGTAGCAGTGGGAATGTTCTCACTTTGACACACACATACTAAACAAATGTCCAGCTGCATATACTCAATGCAGCTTAAGTCAAAGATATGATAGCTACATTTAAAAAAAAAAAAAAAAACAATCACTAAGATGGATAAAGGATCACCCCCCTGTGGAACCGTCTTTTGCTTTAATGGCTGCCTGGAGTGTGCCGGAAGACTTCTCCACCAGGTTTGCACATCTCCAATCATCTGCAAAGTCATTCTAAACTTTACTGTGTTCCTGGGGTTTTATTGTATCCATCTCCTGATTTGTGCCTGTCCACAACTTTATCCCAGAGATCTTTTAACAGGGCCTTGCCATCCATAATTGTTTTCAGTTGCACTATGAAGTACCAGACTCCTCTCGGAATAGCTGTTTTTATGCAGAAGCAAGTGTAAGCGTACAGTGCAGTGCAGCACAGCTCACAGTGTTAATAGCATGAAATTGTTTCTGCATTTAAACCATTCAGTAAGTAAAGCAGCGGGTAGCCAGGAATGCAGCATCCAGGGAGTAGAGTGTGGGGACGGTACCTTACTCAGGGGTACCTCAGTGCTGCCATTAGCAGTCCTGGGATTCGAACTCAAGAGCTTCGGATTGCAACAGAGGCGCAACTCCCTAACCACCAGACAACCAGCTGCAATAATCAAAACAATTACAGAGGAGCACAGGTGGAAGCCAATTAGGTTGGCGTGCAATGGGGACGGTGATTAGTTACACCTGATTGAGTTTACAAGTGTTTTTAGGAGGGATGATCCTTTATCCATCTCAGTAATCCTTTTGTTTATTTATTTTTTGCTCTGAATCGTATCTAACATGTTACAGTCACAAGGACGGCATACTTTGTCCAGTTTCATTGGATTTAGTGCAGTGTAGAATGTAAAGAGATTGATAAAGGTACTTTTTAGTGTGTACTGATCTATCAAACTCCATAAAAACAAAATACATTGACAAAGTAGGATTCTGAGGGTTTTTTTTTTTTGCCATTTTGCCCACAAGTGCTCATGATGAGTGCAGGATATTTGGATAAATGTGCAAAAAGCTTATTTCATATGTTTTACATTTTTGACCAAATGTTTCCACATATTCCTATAAGTTTTCCAAAAATCATGAGAAAATTTGGTCCACACACACACACACACACACACACACACACTTCTTACCTTGGCTTTCTCACTTTGTTGGCTGTTGTTACCATATGATTGGTTGTGAAGCTCCTTGGAGACAACACACAGGAACTCTGCCTGGTCCTCACTACCATAGTTATAGGAGGATCCAATGCTGACCAGCTAGACATAAACACACACACACACACACAATACATACAGACATTAGATCTGTTGCCTTTTCTGACTGTCAAGTTGACAAATGTCAGTGGTGGGGAAAAACACTTAAACTGTGCAAAACAAGACCTAAAACACTGTGAAAGCCGCAGGGTGCATACTAACATGGTGCTGTGTGACAGTGTCAACATGCTTAGACATGCCCAGACTGCATAACTAAGGTCTTGTTGCTAGGGAAAAAACAGAAACGCACATGCATGCACATGTACCTGCACACTTAACAACACACCCACCAAAAACACAGCTGTAACTCAAAAGAAGCTGCTGGGCATAGACGGTCATGCAGTGGACAGCTGGAGGACACATGATGGTACACATGGCGACACACCTCTCCACTGTGGGCGGAGTGAGTTTGACTTGACACCTCCCCCTTCACCTCCCGAGAGACAATCAGGAGAAACTCTGACTTCTGTGCCCGCCCATAGCCTACACTGACAAGCTGGAAGAACCAATCAGAGCACAGGGTGGGGCCCACATCACACAATGCTCTTTAGCCAGACCCGAGCGAGCAACTGTGGCTGCTGCAAAGATGGAGTGATGAGCACACAAGTGCAAACAACCTCCCTCACCTGCTCAAACTTCCAGCCATCTGACATGGTGGAAACCATCTGAGTGAGCTCCTCCTCCTGACACTGCAGCACCCTGTAGACATGCTTCACCGGAGTCTGAGAAGAGAGAGAAAAAAGGCTGCTATAAAATACACATGAGAAATACACGTTTGAGGGATTTCTATGCATAAAATATCATTTTTGACATTCTGGTGTTTGATAATGTAGACAATGTAATAGTTAAACAGTGACAAAACTCTTCAGTTTGACAGATGTGAAAAAAAAAAATGTAATTAATCATTAATTAATTTCATACTTTTACAATATGTGACAAAATGTATAATGTGCCTCTCCTTTAAAGTTTAATTCCACAAAATATGACATTTACATTACAGCTGTCATCATTTAACTACTAATGCATTAACCCATTATGAGGGATACAGTCATGAGATCTGTCTTACAAAGTGGAAACCTACAGGTTCTATCAAAAGCCTCAACACTTTCTCACTGAAAACTCAAAATTGTGTTTACCCTTTGGAAATCAGGATCATGCGATTCCTTTAGTAATTATTAAAACAAATGGTATTAAACCTTTATTACGAATGCTCAAACTTCACAAAATGTCATGACCTGCATCACTCCTGCATTTGTTGGATAAACACCACATTTATCTGAACTTGCGTACATTTCAGCTTTTCCCACCTGTAGATTATGGAGATGTCAAAGAATCCAAACCATTTTTATCAGTTACAAAGTCCACATAAAGCTGATAGAAGTCTGAATTGTGTGTGTGTGTGTGTGTGTGTGTGTGTGTGTGTGTGTGTGTGTGTGTGTGTGTGTGTGTGTGTGTGTGTG
>JBBPCW010000006.1:19896357-19907537 GCA_037974425.1 Phenacogrammus interruptus | reverse complement strand
CCTAATGCTAACCAATGCTAACACTGCTAAATGCAGCTAACTGGCTCAATTATTTAGGGTAATCTTTAACACCTGCCATATTTAGAAGCTCAGAGTTAAACTGAAAAAACAGCACACAATGTTTGTGTAACTGAGAACCAGCTGTGTGCATTTTACAGGGTCACCTATGTTGTAACTGCCATCAATCTTGTTGGACGACCTTCAAATCTCATGATGCATAAGCATGTTAAGTTTCATGAAAGTAATCTTGAGCTACAAGCATGTTGGTTCCATCCTGAAAGCATTTGGCCGATATATTGTTTATATACTTTTTTATAATTATTGACCTTTGATTAAAGTGATGACAGTCTTGTCTGGGCTAGAAACTTTAGAATCCTACATGCAGTCAGCACTGGACACATTACCCTATAATAAGTCAACATAGCAAACAGAGTTCACAGTATAAAGATCCAGGAAGTGACCGTTTCTAAGAAAGTCCAAGACTTGACATGCATGACTACACCTTTACCACCAAAAGCAAACCAGCAGACGGAAAAAGCAAACAGGTCTGAGGCATTTGAACACCGGACCTCTAAAGCTGTTGTCATGCCCATAATAGGAACCACAGGTCTTAGCTGGTTAGAATAGTCAGCGTTGCACACTGAACAAAAATGGCCCAAACTCAACATGCTGGAATGCCAGTATAGTTCACACCTCACCATCAATGTGCATAACTTGCTCGTAGTATGTTATGTTGGATGTGGATTTCACAGGCACCGGAGACATTGGGTGGACATGCACACGGAACAAAATATACTGGGTTTGGAACGTTGTTTACCTAAGTGCACATCTCAGGTGATCATCTAAAACACTTTTTTCTGAGACGAAACCTACTTAGATCCTGAATTAACTTTTTAAAAAGCACAGGAGGCATTAGTTCTGTCGGCCTAAACCCCTACATGCTTTATTTCAGTTCTAGGTGTCGTCAAGCTCTTGAGCTTGGCGGGGAAAATACACACAGCGCCTGCACTTACAGACCCCGCACACACATGCTTACCCACTCCCTCCCTCACTCACACACACACACACACACACACTCTTTCACACTCAAACGTACACAAGTGTGAGCAGAGTCCATGAATGCAAAGGCTTTAAATTATCAGAATGAGTCAATCACTGCGCAAATAGAAAATGTATATGATATAGTAAGAAAAAAAAAGCTGTAAAATATCATAGTTTACAATAATTCTTCACATTCAAAGGCTTTACATTTCAAAACATACACAGCAAGGCCCTCGAACATGACTTCAATCCAAATATGATTTTCATATATTAGAATTTAAATAACACAGAAGTAGCCGGGCCAGAACAGAGTAGCCCAATAACCTTATACAAGAATAAAAATACAAAACCCGAATCCAAGAGCCACCGCGCTCTACTCTCCTCCAAGTTCAATATTACATCAACTATACATCACAGTCATCAGTTACCAACCAGGAAGAGGAGACATACACCCACGCAAGCATCACACATTCACACACTCACACATCTCCTTCCTGTTAAAAACAACCAAGTGAGAGAAGGAACCACACACTCGCGCGCACAAACACACACACTCCAATCTTTCTCAGACATTCAATACACACCTGGTCATGTCTCCACTCAGAATCATACGCACAGTCATTATCCCATTGCAGACGATTTGCAGAAGAAAAAAAAAAGATAAAGAACAAAAAACAAACTGAAAATCAGTCGCGCAATTGGCTCAGGGCCAGGGGTGATGCGTTACCCTCTAGAACTACATTACCCATAGTTCTGCAGTGATTGTTGTGGTGTGGTAATGATTGGGTTTTTACTGTAATGTATATATTTTTGTTCATAGAGTTTTGATTCAGAACACAAACAACTTGAGGAGCAGGACCTCCCACCACAGAAATTCAACACCACATCCTCCAATGAGAATCAGCTAGACCAGCTACTGTGGCCAATGAGGGCAAAGGACCCGCCTTAACTCTAGATGCAGACCAATCAGAGGGAACACACCCCAACACTGAAATTCAGGGCTTAAAGATTTGTGGGGCCGGTTGGGTTGCTGAGAGAGTTCGAGTGATTGAGGGAGAGAGAGAGAGAAAGAGAGAGAGGGGGGGGGGGAAGAGATGACTGTACAAGGGGTGTGTATGTTCTGTGATTGGTCAAAGGGCTGCTGGGGATGTGGCCGTAGGGGGGATAGGGGTCTCCTATAGGCTGGGGCTCTGGTGTTTGTGGTAGATCTTCCTCCACACTTCTTGGATCTTCTTACACCATTTGTCTGCGTTGCCACTCGGGTCCATTAGATAGTAGGTCCGGTTCGGCTGCAAAGGAGAATTTTAAAATTGCCATGATTAACCATAGCCTGTCAAAAAGAGTGATGTTGGAAAGTTAAGAGACCATTTGTCATACGTAAAACACACCACAGCACACAGTGTGAACAGCGCCCAGGGACGGCACCTTGCTGAAGGGCACATCACGGGTGCCAATAGCTGTCTTGGGATTTGAACCCATGACCTTCTGATCACATGTCCAACTCCCTAACTACTAGGCCTCCAGCTGCAACTGTGACTGGTCAGTATAACGTTAATTAACAGGTGCATAGTTACCGTGTGGACGAAGAACGTTTTGAAGTTCTTTGCTTCAGGCCGAAGTTCTGGAGACCAGGGAATTTCTCCTTTCAGGACCTTATTCACAGGGTCCACGTAGTACAAGTGTGGGCCTTCAGTCAGGAGCAGCTGTCTACGCCGTGCAAACAGCCCCTACATCCACGCAGGTGTTTAAAAAAAAAAAAAAAAAAAATCCCATCATAAATTCTGATAAAATGCTAAACTGCATGATCAATGGCACCCACATAACTGCGTAAGAGATAACGTGTTTGCTTACTATGGCTTACTTTGTGATTTGTGCTTTGCCCATTCTAATTTTTTCTCTGATTAAGTCACCATATTGTCCATGGTAGCCATTTCTGTATGAGCAAGTAAGTTTCGCCAATCTAACAAAAGCTATGGAAAATAAGAAGTTGCAGCAAAGGCCTATTATCAACACTAACACAAATTCACTGACAAAAATCACAACAACAAACTGATGATAAAGCTGCTGCTAAGCTATAATTATAAAAGGACTGCTTGGGAGTGTGAATAAAAATAATACTTTGGTTGCAGAGATGTAGGTTACTTTGTAGTATGGAAATGAAGGACATAACATCTGCAATTTTTGGCCACTTTATGAGCTCCATTAATCTAACATGTCTACTAAATAGGTGTGCTACTAGACCATCACGTTCAACCTTTTTCAGTTTCTAACCGAAGGGCTACTTTTGACCAGATATTATTAGGATGGTGTACTATTTCAAACACAGCAATGACAAAGATATAGTAGAATGTGTGATTTGTATCAGTCACAGTTTTGTTGTGGAACTAGAGTGTTCCTAATAGAACATGGGCTAGAGAAGCACACACACATCATCATCATCATCATCATCAGAGAAGCATCATCAGGTCAGCTACAGCAAAGTTATGTTACAAAGAAGTGTACAAACTCATTGAAACACAAAAAGAACAGTAACTTACTTTACGCTTGTCAACTGGACCCATCTTAAGGATGAGGTTATTCTCCACAAACTGGTGCCTGTAAAACAAAATGTACCTTAGTGAAATGTGTTACAGGGTAACACAAAGTAAGTGAACTGGTGCAGCAGAGATATGATGCTGCTCAAGTTTTAAATTGCACTTTATCTTTCAAAACCATATTGGTTGGGTACATACCAAGGGTTTGCGCTGCTTTGTTTATCCAGCAGGAGGCGCTTTTCCTCTTCGCTGAACTGCAGGTCCAGCTCCATGCTGTTACTGTCCAACTCATGAATATGAATGAACTGATCCACGCTGGGGGCGGGGTTACAAACAGGAAGAACACTGTCCGAAGGCTCGTCTGATGGGAGAGTTGGGCCAGTCTGAGCCACTTGCATGCTGCTGAACTGGCTTAAGAGGTCATCATACTGTGTGAAAGCAAAGGGGAGGGTGAGAAAGACGGAATCAAATGCAAAACCTGTGCATCTGATAAATTAGAACTAGCAATAAACTTACAAATAAATCACTTAGTTTTCAATAGCAGTGACAGTAGCAGTTTCTGAATGGATACCGTAATTCACATCCATAAAATACCCCCCCACCAGACATGAACAGCTTTTTAATACACTTACCCAGGTAAAAAGTACTGTTTTTAAATACATTTCCCAACATAACAAGCCCTGGTATTTAATAAGAAAGCAGAAGAAAGCTGGAAAAGGTTCCCCAGAAAAAAATCCAGCAGCCCTTCCCTCACTTGACTGTAGAATATCAGTGGAATTATGAAAATAAACCGAAGCAGAATTAGACAGATGTAACAGCTACTCTGAACATAACAACTTGGCCTTACATTCCCATAGCAGTCCTCGTCATCCTCCGACATGGCAGGCAGGTAGGGGGTGAGCTTGGGTGGCGTTTGCAGGTGCAAGTCGTCCCAACTTATCGACTCAAAGAAGGGGTGGGATTTCAGCGGATCGTACCCGCCCATGTCCTCACAGCCAATCCGCTTACAAGGATCCAATAACTGAAACAAGGTTTTTTTTAACATATGAACAAGTGTGATGTAAACATCTCCATCAATAAAGGATACAGCCACCTAGAAACTGGGTTTGAACGTTATAACTGCTGCACAAGCCGACAGTACGCGTAACGTTTACACTTTGTGAGCCTTGGGCGGTCATGACCTTATCACCAGTTAACCAATTGTCCTTCCTTGGACCTCTTTTATGTAGGTAGTAAAGATATTTCCTTCTTTAAACACATGACTGTTCACTTGTTGCCAAATATAGTGCCACTTTAACAAGATAATCCAGATAATGTTATCCTTTTCACCTGTCAGTGGTTTTAATGTTACTGCTGATCGTGGTGTAACTGGTAAAGACAAGCTCCACCAAGACCTAAAAACACATGGTCTTCTTATACACAATGGATCAGTTTCCCAGACAGGGATTAAGCCTAGTCCTGGATTATGTAGTGCTGCGAATAGAGATTTTTCATTGAAAAGGAAAGGGTAGTCCAAGACTAGGCTTAATCCCTGTCTGGGAAACTGACCAAATGTGTGTGTTACGTTTGGGTTATTCAACTTTAACATGTAGTAAGGTTCAGCTTCCTGTATGGTTGTTACACCAAGTGTGGCAAAATGAAACATGTGAGAGAGAGCAAGACAGAGAAAAAGAGAGAGAGGCTGACAGACAGACATAAACAAAAAACAAACAAACAAACAAAAAAGCAATGGATGCTCACCAGAAGTTGTTCCACTAGATTCTTGGCTTTGGGGAAAAATTTCTCAGGAAACTCATACTCTAACTTAATAATCTTCTGGAATATTAGATACTCATTTCTGAGAGGGAAGAAGAGACAAAGAAACAAATATCCATGTTACATTTATCCTGATCTCACTATACTGTTAGATTGTGGAGCATTAATGAAATATACTCACCCAGCTCTGAATGGTGGTAACCCAGCAACCAGCTGGTAAATAATGCAGCCTAACGCCCAAAGATCCGAACTGAACAAAAAAAAAAATGGAGGCCAATGTGAACATGAACTGTATCTGGACAAGAGCACAGCCAGATGTAGAATTAAAAACTAGGCCGTACTATAATAAGCAGTAAGTGTGTGGACACCTCTTACCTCTTACAGGCAGATTTCTCAGTCAGTAACTCTGGGGAGACGTACTGAGCCGTACCAACAAAGGAGTTTGCTCTAGCTGTGGACAGAAATATCACTGTCTGAATATCTAATACATAACTATCTCATTCATAATCACTGTAGCAGCTCATGCTGCTGACCAAGATGACCTGAGATCTGTTCAAGCTGTAGTTTCAGCGCTGCTAACAAGAGCTGTCAGCAATTTATCAGTTTACAAGTATGAGGATATTTAAGTCTGTGAAAGTGCAAAACGTCAAGTAAGTCACAGGTCAGTGAGCCAACTTCAAATTAAGAAGGTATGTAACAAGGAAGACAAGAATTACTTTCAAAGAATTTTGTTTTAGCTTGAGAAAAAAAATATCACCGTTTTTATTTCTCAAGCTACAGTAAAGAATATGAAAAAATAAAGAATATGAAAATCAGACATGGGTAAAACCAAAGAAAACTCAGCAACTGCGGGTTAAGGCAGGCATTCGTTTTAACTACCGTAGTCTACACATCATGACCTGATCAATGTGTCCGTCTCATAGAAAAAGAATTTTGCCTACAGCAGTTTTACACAACATAAGTTATGTATATAGTAAACATAACTGCCAATCAGTTTGCACAGTCTGCCAATCAATTCTAGCTTTAACTCGAGTTCAATTCCTACAAATAAAGAATGACACGGGTAGAATAACAAAAGCATCACTTTGGACCATCCCACATCACCCTGTTCAAACCCTTAAAAACTAACAAGATAGCATTCAAAACTTTCAAAGCATTCGATATGTAGGCAATCTAACTGCTCATAACCACACAGTATCTTGCTCAAATGAGAATTCAGTTTAGTAACCTGAACACAGCTGGTGTTTAGAGTACGGAAGTCTTCCCTGTACCACCATGTGACATTTTTATAAAGAATACTATGTCACAAATGTGAGATACTACAGTCATTTCTGAAGTTTACATTTCAGTTACTTGTTAGCTATATCTGCCCTGTAGATCTAGTGCAAAACTGTGTCATCTACACTTGGGTACACACGGGTAGAACGTTCATGGATAATAACAGTTTAAAAAAGTGAAGTTGCCTGTATTTTGGATAGGGCTGTAACGGTACATTGGTCACTGTTCGGTATATGATGTATTTCGGAGAATACAAGGTACGACGGAGAAGACGTGATTGAAGTAATACGGAATCACAAAGGGACCAAAAAGCGCAAATAAATCATAAACCTTACACATACATGAAAATATAAGCAAGTGTGTGTGTTTACTGGTTAATACACTGCTGTTTATTTAAAATAAACGAAAGCAAACCAAGCCTCAGTCTTTATAACTTTTTTGTTGCTTAGCTTTGCTGTATCGTGAACCGTACCGAACCGTGACCCCAAATCCAAGGTACATACTGAACCGTGACACCTATGTACCGTTACACCCCTAATTTTGCAGTTTTACTATCTTGATTTAACCTGAAAAAAGTAAGATAACACTGTGTTCATTAATCTGTGATCTGAGATTGTGTGCGTTTTTCTTACCCTGCCTGCTGTCGGAGGACAGCTGTTTGGCTGTGCCGAAATCTGTGATCTGAATGTGCATCTCCTCACTGAGCAAAATGTTCTCTGGCTTCAGATCTCTGCACCAAACACACACACGACAACACACAGAATGTCACCACACTCAGGCCACCATAATACAGGCACCACAGTTTCCCCCGAAATGTCTCATGTGCTCTAGATTTCTAACAGTAATTTTTAAATTATAAGCATCTCTCAAAGTACAAAACCAGCACTCTGTTACTATAAATTCCAGTGAATGGCTGCAGAACCACCAGGGATCAAACTTGCAGTCTCAAAATGACAGGGTCAACATTTAAACTGTTAAAAATATTTCAATATAAATATGTCTGGTTTAGCGAACTGAGTAAAAGCTTTTGTGCTGGCTGAACAGGATAAATATTTTCAAGCATATGCAGTTGTTTGTTTTTTTTAAAAATTAAAGAAAGAAATAACAGTTTGTCTTTGGTTTAGAAAATACATTTCCAGAGGGTAAATTCGAATTCACGGCACCATCAGAACCTTTTTTCAGCTTTTATTTATCAGTTTAATGTTTAGTACGAACAGCTGTACCAACTTGCAACTAAACTACTATCCCATCAGCATGCTCATCCTACAAACACAGCTACGCTTAAAATTAATGGACACCATTCAAAATCAGCTGTGTGAAGCTCACATTAAACTTGCATAGACAAAAAGCTCTAAATGAACAAGGTTGTTTAAATCAAGCGAATATAGAGTGGAAGTTGAGCTTCATTTTTTACATTTCCTTGATTTTAAATAGCCCTTCCTTTGTCTTCTCCTGTTACACAGTGCCATGCTTATTTGTTTACCACTGCTTGTCTCACTCATGTCCAACTGGATACAAGCACATCCATACTGATAAGCATTACCATGGTGTTGCTGCAAAGAATCTTTTTTTTACCATTTTAAATTCATGATGAATCCTGGACTGAAAGTTGCATGAATCCTGATTGCTCAGAGGCTGGATCACCACCTCTCGGCTTTAAATCCGAAAAATATCCAAATGGGAATGTCAGCTTCTGTGAGCTTTTGCTGTTCACACTGCTATACAACTTGCCCCAAATAAAAAAAGGAAAATCACAGGAAACCACAGGAAAATAGCTTATTTTATATGATGCTCAAACGAAGTTGAACAGAAAAGTTTGCTTCTATTGATTTGCATTCAAATTACTAGGCTAGCATAACAAAGGCATTTCCACAGATTATCAGCTCTATACGCCTGGTATGGTTTTGGTGAACCACTCTTTTTAAGTGGGACTTAAACATCAGGATAAGAGGACAGTCTTACTTAACATAACTTGTCATTGTATCCATGTTTGGGGCTTATTTCTGTTTGCCGCCGCCACTACTCACTTTCTACACAGACATACACAAAGTGTTTGTACTGACCTATGAATGATGCCTTTCTGATGCAGATACTCAAGTGCACAGACAATTTCCGCTGAGTAGAATCGTGTGCAGGTCTCATCAAAGGAGCCAATCTTGCGAATGTACTTTAACAATTCTCCGTTCTTAGCATAGCTTAGACCGAAATCTGACTTTGTGCTCAGGAAAAGACACTGTTACAACAATCACATGTCACAAAATGGTTATGATAACCATGTCAAAAATTCTACATAAAACAATATTCAGATTGTTTTTGTTATCCTTTACCTGTCCTAAGATTTAGGAGCTCTCTGTACTACAAATCAAATCATCAGAAAGCAATTAGTCTGTTGCAGTACTTAGCAATTTATATGTCACAATGCATCATAGAGAATAAGTGATCTATGAATTACATAAGTTTATAGCGCACAGCCAATGCCAATCAACAACCCAGTACAGCACATATATGTCCTACATCAAGGCCCCTCCCTTTTTAAGTGTCATTAGCAATTAGCACGAAAACTGAATACTGTCATTCTCAATTTCATTTAAAAATGAATACAATCTAAGTCGGGTAGACTGAATTGCCTGAATAATCTACCAAACCGTAATATGAGGAGACATGTATTCATGATAACCTTCTTAGCAAGCAAGCACTGTACTTTTGTTGTTTTGAGATCAAATAATCCTTTACTGGAATTAAGGGATTTTCTTTCTGGAGACAGTGAATCCGTGTAAAGTTCATAAGCACTTGCAAATCTGTAGATCACTTGACTTTTGATATACAAGCAACCAGATTCCACCTTGAACATATTCTACTCCGGAGTACTGAGATAAACACATGCACACTACACTTACAAAACGAAGTGAGGAATTTAAACATTTCCAGCACTTGCTTGGTTCCAAACATAGAGATATACAGTAATCCCCCATTTATATTTGTATCAGCAGTCGCGGTTTCAGTCTGACACTGATTTTTTCAGAGAACCAAACTGATCACTTTTTGTGGAACCCTCCGCACATGTGAGGAAAACGCAGATATCTTCCGCAATTTCTTTTTGCATTTGTGACATCCGGGCCTCGTCCACCATATCCTGTTCATATATTTCTGCTATTCAGCTACATTTCCATATAAAATAACTAACTGGATCGTCTCAGTGTTTCTCTTGTTTTTCGTTTTGTCCTTCATAAAGCCCTGTATTTTTATTACTGTAAATGTAATTAAAAGAGGCAAAATGGGGTTTACCTTTACATTCTCTTTAAGGGTAAGGCATTAAACTGAGTTTTAAATTCTGGCAGGGTTTACACTACAAAAATAGGCAAAATTTCTCTTCAGACAGAAACAAAGTAAATCAATAAAGCTACTTGTTGCAGACAGTCTGCTCTGGTTGTGTGCATGTAAGCATAAAGGATACAGAGCTTCTCCTCATCCTGGAAGGTGAAGTACAGTTTGACGAAGAAAGGGTGATCCAAGATTGACATCACATCTCGCTCTCTCTTCACATACTGTGCCTTGTTCTCTTTCATTATATGGCGCTTCTCCAGGATCTTAACTACACACAGACAAACAGATTGAATCATAACCATCACAACCAAACGTTATTTCCACACATGTTCATTAAAAGCTGTGAGCAAAGTTTTAACTTCAAATTACTGTTCAGTTGTGTAAAATATTTTATAAACTCATGTTCCCTTATAAACTGTTTCTAAATTTCAGGAGTTTTTGGGAGAATATTCACTTTTAAAATAAAAAAAAAATCATTCAGAATCTTTAAGTAATCAAAATGGCAGAATCTGGGGGAACAATCACTGAACACAGTCACGTAAGTGAATATACTGGTACCTTTACTTTTGAGTGTCCTAACTTGTAAGTTTTTTTTTTGAGTTGAGAGCTAAAATTCAGGTTATGAGCTTCTGTGCTTGCAGTTATTTTGCAAAAGTTTGTTTGTCCAAAGAAACTAAGTGTAAAGGACAGTGCTGAGTAGAAGCAGATGATGTGCACTGAATTAAAGAAATAAATTAGAAAATCATAACCAAGGTGTGCTCAGACTTGGCGAATCATAATATTTTCTAAACAGCGGACAAATATATCCATGAAAATATGGAGGAGCTGATGACGGTGGGGTTGACAAAGAAGCAGCTCACAGGAGATCCCATAATGGAGGTGATGATCTGCGATTTGCTGCAGTGAGCCAAATGGGGCTGGTTTGAGAATTGTAAAACGAGGACCAGCAAATGCTGTACATTATTCTTAAAACAGTTTATTGCAGTGAATTCTATTGTATTGTGATTTTATACAATTTTTGTTATATAAAAGTACATTTTTCTTATTTAAAAACTAAAGGTACAGAAGTGATTAATGGCATTTCAGTTCATTTCAATAGGGAAAATTGATTTGACTTACGAGTAATTTTAGCTCCATCACGGAACAAATTAAACTCGTAAGTCAAGGTACCACTGTACAATGAAATCATTATTTTTCTTACTTGCATATTCCTTCGTCGTAGAATGTTCTTTTGCGAGGACAACCTAA
>JBBPCW010000006.1:19868810-19881011 GCA_037974425.1 Phenacogrammus interruptus | reverse complement strand
TATGTATGTATGTATGTATGTATGTATGTATGTATGTATGTATGTATGTATGTATGTATGTATGTATTTATTTATTTATCTGTATGTTTGTTTGTTTATTTATTTATTTATTTATTTATTTATTTATTTATTTATTTATTGCACAAACAAACACAAATTATACATATATCACTACAAAACCAAACACCTTCATTTTACCCCTTAAATTTCTCCTTACTTTTTCAAATTTGCCCTTAAATAATAGAAGCTCCTGGATGAACGCCTTGAATTTTAAGATCATGGGGTTTCACACTCATGACTTAAATCTATTTGTAAGGCACAATTAAAGCATCGGTTTCACAAATTAACGGCCACTTAATTCAAATTAAGGCAGTTGGTGTATTTTCAGGGGTTGGTTAAGGTAGGGTTAAGCACATTTTGAGCACATTGTTTTTCATAGTGTATAAAGGACTTGTCTTTTAGTACAAATTCCTTCTTCAGAGGTTCTTACACTCTTAGGTTATGAACAAGTCGGCTCTGGAATGCAGGTAGTAACTGAGCCAGGCTCATTTTTTAACATACATACCGCAGGATCTCACACACATGCAGAAGTCACTTTAGGTTAGTGCATACCTGCATAACAGCCTTGCTTACACCTAAGCACTGCTACAGCTGGAACAGAAAACATTAACTGTGGAATAAGACTTTTAAAGCAGGAGGGGAAAGAAGGTGTAAGATTCTGTTCTTACCTTGTCTTTTTGCCACGCTCTTCCTTTCTTCCTGAGACAAGTGTGTGCACTAACACACCAGAACGCTCACACATTCACACCCACATAGGGACACACCCCTTCATCTCAGATCAGACACACTGAGTGCAAAGAAAAAAACATAGAGGTGCAGAGCCAGTACTGATCTGCTGCAGGCGACAGCACTGCAGTCAAGTCTGCCAACATACACAGCCTACTTTCACCTTTTCATGAGTTGACTCAGGTTTTCTCCTCCTTCTGCCCATAATATCTCTCCACAGCTACTTAAGTTTGTTTGAATTAAACTCTCCTGATGTATTTAACTGAAGTGATCACATTACTGCCTAAAATGCTTGACTATATAAAACGATTCTCTGTACTTTTTCTCTGCTTGAAATCTTATAACAAAATACTGGAGAGGTTTGTCAACTGGGTGGAACTGCTCCACCCTCAATGGTTAAAGATTAGTCCAGTTCAATGAGCAACAGGCCCTTGGCTTTATAAGAATGTTTGTACTACTGCAGCTAGTGCATTCCTCACTTACAGGTTTACAGCAGACCAAAGTTTTCAGCAGACCTCACCAACTCTGTCCCAACCTTCAACTCCAAATCCAGTATTCTTGATCCACCTACTGAAGCAGCCATCATCTGGATCAAATGTGTTCAGCTGGGTTGGAGTTGAACTCTTCAGGAATGTCCTTGATATGTACTTCTGTCAACATGTTGTTTAAGGTCAAATGGGGCTTGATTATTACCTAGTGAAACCAGGGAAGTCCGTGTATATCCCATTGTATTGTTTTAATGTCTTTGAAATATACTCTATGTACAAAAGTATTGGGATGCCTGACCATTACATCAACAGGGACCCTAATGGCATTGCATTCATATACATAGTTGGGCCTGCCATTTGCAGCCATAACTGCTTCCACTTTTTTTTTGGGGTATTCTGTGGAAATGGCTGTCCATTCATTCTGTAAAGCAATCTCCATTCTAGTTTATCCCAAAGGTGCTGGATGGGGTTGAGGTCAGGGCTCTGTGTGGACAAACATCTTTTATAGACCTTGCTCTGTGTACTGGGACACATTCATGCTGGAGAAGAAAAGGTTCTTCCCCAAACTGAGACTACAAGTAGAAAGCAGGGCATTGCCCAAAAGGACTGTATGCTGAAGCAATAAGATCCCCCTTCACTTTAAGGAAGTGACCTCCTGAATTCAATAATTAAGAGGTGTGTCCCAATTGTTTTGTCCATATAGTGTAGTATTTTCATATTTGCTCTCCATAACTTGCTGCCCAATCGAAACGCATTTGGTCATCTTAGAGGGCGTGGTCTTGGAACTGCTCCCCGCCTACTCAGCTAATCGTTGCTAAGCAACCGCCAAACTTATCGCATTGAAGGACTGGTCCCTTGCAAAGGGTGTAAGTGACTGAAATTAATCTATTATCTACAACAAATACGATATAGGACTAGTATATTGACTAGTTTCGACTAATTTAATGTTTAATCTAAATACTGTAGTTATGTTTAGACACTGAAAGCTGCCTCTTATCGAGAGTAGCGACTGCTAACTCCTCCAGCTCGGGTTTGGTCAGTAAAATGTTGTTGACATAGACAACAAGCATTTAGGTTATGTAATTTTCATTAGTATTTTGTGCTTTAGTGAGTTATACTAGTACATTATCGACATTTTCCTGTGTTTCTAGGACAGTCAAGAAAGTACTGTGTTGACAATGAGCTCTGGTCGGACTGTGGAGGAGGGTGCAGGCTGTGTAACTTGGTGGGGTTTCGGACCAGCGAGAGACCTGCTCAGTGCAGGTGAACTCTGTTCCATATCTCTCATTCTTTACAGGGTTTGCCAGTACATGCTTTGTGCACAGCCCCCCAGATTTTTATTCTAGGTCATGCATCTGTGCACAGGTGCTGTGAGGCCAGAAGGGGAGCTGAATGTGTTGCTGGTGGGCAGTGCAGACCCCAGACACATCCTAAAGACTATTGAAGGCCTAAGTGAGACTGACACGCTGCATGTAAGTAAATGAGTATTGATACAAAAATACATTATTCACAAAGCCCCTTTTCAGTTGGTAAAGCCCCCCCCCTTATAGTCATGCATGAACACACCACAGCACAGCACACAGCGTGAACAATGTGAAATTCTTTCTCTGCATTTAACCCTTTCACTTGAGTAAAGAAGTGGGCAGCCAACAACGCAGTGTGTGGGGACAGTAGCTTCTTCAAGGTACCTCAGTTGTACCACTGGCAGCCCTGGGATTTTAACCCATGACCTTCTGATTGCAGGGTCAACTTCCTAACCACCAAGCTAACCATAGAAAACAATGGAAGCTTTTCCAGTTTTAAATGACAAGGTGTATAACAATTCACAATTGACCCAGTCCTGAGAAAACCCACAAACCATGAACAAATATACTAGTTGCGAAGAAATAAAATTCAATGCAATGTACAATATGATAGTAATTTGTTTCAATGTGTAATGTCTTTGCAGGTTTGGGTCATTGAGAACAGTATGGAGGTTGTTGCACGACAACTGCTGCTGCTCTACTTGTCTCTGGCCACTCCTGAGAGTATGGGCATGCATGGTAAGTGTGTTGTTCATCTGAATATTATATGGATTACTGAGACCAGGGGTGCTGAACTCTAGTTCTGGAGGGTCGTGTTCCAGGACGTTTTGGTGATTTCCCTGCTCTGGTTCACCTCGCCAGTTAATTGCCAGGTTTAGTGAATGTGTTTGAGTAGGAGAACCATCAAATTGTGCTGGACACCAGCCCTCCAAGACCAGAGTTTGACACCCCTGACATAGACGAAATGGTCAGACATAGACCATGCTGTTGAATCACACAGTCCCTGAGCCATTTGTTTGTTTATTTTGTCACACAGAGAAGACAGAAGTGTTTCTTGAGCTGTTTGGGAATTCTGAAATCCGCTGTCAGACTGAAGAGACATTGAAACGTGTTGCTGAGAAACTTTCTCTCTCAGTCACCGATACACTCGACACACAAACCCAGTCGCACCCTTGCCTCGACACTAGTTTTCTCAAGGTGAGGCCGTCATATGTGTGCATGCAAGGATGTCATTCATCAACCTAGTTCAATGCATGGTGTGTTTTAAAGCGCAGTCAGAAATTGCTACAACAGCCACCACAGGCCAAGTACTTCAGCAATTCCTGTAAAGCAAAGTGTGTAATCAAGAAGAAACACATATAGGACTCCTCAGTGGCATTCTATAACATTTGGTCTGTTAAAGAAAGACCGCTACTAAGCTGTAGCCATATTTTATGTTTCATACTTTGCTGAAGCCTCTGCTAACACTAGTAAGGTTTTCAAACAAACTATTATTTGCTGCTGTTCTAAGCTACACAGAGACTGGTTCATGTTACCCAGCTCCAGCAGCAGTAAACAACAGTAAACTCTTTACTCTTTGTTGACTGGCAATGCTTAAAAGTATAATAAGGTTGTTTCTAGTTTTTCTAGATACAGTATTGTATCATTTTAATATTCTTCTATAGTGCTTAACGTTTAGTTTTAAACGTACAAGCAATTAATTGTGTGTGTGACCATAAGTGGGTCCATAACGCTGCCACCACATTACGTATTTTTTTAAGTGCATAAATACAAAGAACAATATTAAAATATAATACATTCCACCAGTATAGGTAAATTTTACTTAGAATAATTCTTGGCGGAACCAGTAAAGATTAAGCATAAGGAGGTGTGCTTTGTCAAATGAAGATTTTGTAATAATGACCTTCATATTCAGTAATAATCCCTGTAACTTGCTGTGATCTTGTTTGTAGTTTAAGGAGAGAGATGAGCTTCATCGAATCTTTAAACAGTGGCAACATCCCCCCTCTTCTCCGTCCAATTTGTTAAAAGCTTGGGATGCCCGTGTCCGACAACACCTTGGCACGCGCTATGATTCTCGGAAAGGCTGCTTCGACTGGGACCTAACCATGAAACTGTACCAAAAAGGGGTTTGTAGCCTTCAATACAAGCAGGATACATTATAGTGTCATTGTTATTATTACATTGTTATTTTCCCCTGCTCCCAACACACCTGAGGCAACTAACTGACAAATTAACAAGCCCTCACTGAGGCGAACTGGGAGTGTGGGAATCAAGATAAACACTGCAACATGCAGGGTAGTAGTAGGGGAGGGAGCAGCGCACAGTGGAGCACCTTGTTTTTTTTTTTAAAGTACAAATTTTCAAGTATTATATAACCTACACCTGAAAACAACATGTCTCCCACACCTGCCAACTTTGATAAAGTGGAGAGACATCCACAGCTAATAAGGGTAGCGCCCCATTATAAAACCTGCCCCAGACTTTAGTTTCTGTTATTTTAATGTCTACAGTACCAAGTAGGTGACAAACAATATAAGTGTGCATTCTGTGACATATACACACAACTCAGTATTCTAAAAAAACCACTCTTCAGGCTGAATTTGGAAATATATTTCCAGATAGTGGTGTTACAAGAACATGACTGAACTACATAAAGCATAAATAAATAAAACATCCATATTAGACAAATTCATGCCTTCAAGTGTCGTGATATTTGTGAGTTTTACTGTATTAGCAGCCCTTAGCTTTCCTCTTTTCACGAGGGTCACTGTTACACTTCTGCAACACCAGATACAGATATAAATCGTCAAGAGTACAGTATCTATAGACATAAATCGGTCTGTTTTCTGTTGTTCTTTCTCTCTTGCAGTGTGGAGTCATACACAAACAGCAGTATGTCAAATGGCGGGAGACAGGTGTGGCTTTTGAAATGCGGGAGGGGCTTTACCAAAAAGCCAATCAGAGTCTGATATCCACACGTGTGTTTAATCACGTAAGTTACTTCACCATGTGAAGGATAATATTTTCAGTGACTTTGACAGCTCACTATGGGAAAGAATTACCTGACACCTTCACACACATTCTTTGGGTTGAGTGGATTGATAGATTTTGTCATGTACACTTGATTTGCCTGTTCTTTCATAAAGCCATGCAAACTATTTTAAAATGTTTGTTAGTGGAGAGGGAATATTAAAGTGATAACTGGTTGCTATACTAACTGAACAACAAGATCGTTTTGGAGATTCATATGGGAGTGTTATTTTTTTTTGTTTTTTTAAATATATATATACTTTTATTTGTGTGTGTGTGTGTGTTAGAGAGGTAACAGGGTGGGATTGAGAGGATACTGGGGGGATATCGTCTCGAGTCCCTATCTGTCCTTTGGAATTGAAACAGAGAACAAAGAGTTTCTGAAGACACAAAACAACCAGCATATAAAGGTTAGTAAAGTAAAGCCAAAACAGCCAGTGGAAAACAACCTACTTGTTAAGTGCTTCAAAATTGGCTTCTTCTCCTGTGTCCCTCTGCACTCTTCTCCATTCAAACTTTTTATTTGAAAAGTCTATCAGATTTTCAAAGGTTCTGCATCATTCAGCTGTTCAGATGTAAGCAAAGTAATTCAGTCTGGCTTGGTATTAAATGGTTAACTATAGAGAAGTTGTCGATTTACTGACAGTGTGGGTGAAAGGAACCAATGTGTGCACCACAACTATAGGCAACTTATTTGCTGTCCAAAACAACCAGTGAACCTACACTGGTTCTGAGTTTTAAGTGTAATGATAAAGGTAGAGCAGTGTTAAAACTAGAATATAGTTCCAAAGCTATTGTAAAATGACTTGGACATCAGAGTATTCATAAATCTTTCCTAAAATAGTTTTCGAAGTGGTTGCATTTAGTTGCATTAAATGCTTTGGTTCCCATCGCCACTGCAAAAACAAAGCATCAAAACATGAAAAACATGAAAATATAATACTAGATTTCCTCTTTGATTACAGTTTAATCATGCTCACTCCTACAATGCAGATATGGCAGAATACTTCCCATAGTAATACTGCAGCATTTGTACTGTTTATTTATGTATTGGAGAGACCATAGACCATTTACCAGGAGCGTTCCCCTCCCTCTGTCTCTTTTTCTTAGACCACTCAGGATATTTCTGTAGCAAACATCCAGAAGTTATTTGAATCCATCTCCACTAGAGGGGGTCAGCGTGATGCCTCTCAGCTACTCAGTGAGCATGGAGATTCACTGGAACCCTCAAGCAGTCACACTATAGAAACACAACCTCGGTCTCACATGTCAGCCAATGATGAAAATGAACAGCCACAACAGAATCAGGACTGTGCAGTCAAACCGACTGCAGAGGAAGAACCACCGAGTGTCAAGTCATCCAGCGAAATACAAGCAGAAGTACATAAGCAGTTTGAAGTACACCACAGGACCCATCAGCTAGGTAGCAGCATTGAACTATCCTGACACAACTTAAATCATTATTGTTCCCTCACAGCTCTGTTTATATGGTAATTGTAATATGCAGTACAAATGATATATTTTGATTAGGATAAGCAATAAAAATTGCAGGACCAATATTTATAGGAGCTTCTTTGGATTGGTAAAATAACAAACCACTTCTATTTTGGTGTTTACAGTTAAAATACAGCTGTGTAATATCTGTTTTAATTTAGATTCAGAGTCCATCAGAGTTAACATGAGTCCATTAACATTATGCAGTCAAAACTACATCCTTAACTCTGTACTTTGGTGTGTGTGCTTGTGTAGAGTTGATGAATCTGAATGGAGTGAGTGTATCATTTCTGTCTCTGGACTCCTTGTCCAAACTGCCCCTGAAAAACAGATACAACCATCTGTTCAACGCTGTCTACTGTTCAGTCAGGTACCACATTTTTTTTCAACACTAATTGGAGTTTGTTTTGTTTTGACGGCCGGCATTCTATTAGTTCTTCATGTTTTATTGATTGTTCCATCAGTATGGTGCAGCATTTAGATTCTTCACTCAAGCAAATTGCTGCATCAGACGCTCTCCTGGTTGTGGAGCTTGCTAAGTAAGTCTGATATACATTCTATGAGCACTACTGCTGCCTTCACATGCTGTGGGAAAGATGACAATTTGGAAATTACGAGTGCGTTGTGTTCAAGTGCTTTTGTTGTCATAAAGACTAAACATGGCAAACCCAAACCCAGGCTGCGTCCGAAATCGCATACTACATACTAGGTACTACATTTGAATTAGAACATACTGCTCTGCCGTTAAAACAGTACGTTCTATACAGTATGAATGAGGGCAGTATGAATAGACCTGGGATGTACTACATCCGCTGTGTTGATGTTGTCACGTGTAATGTGTCGTCACAACAGCACGTTATTTTTTTACTTTTACAGAGGGCATTTTCTCACAAGTGTAATTTAAACACAATGAACGTGTAATTTAACGTTTTCCTTAAGGTACTTGCACTTGAAAAGAGTCGCATCTCCGTTTTCCGCCATTTTTCGAATCTGCCGTTGCCTCTCCCACTGCCTTATGGGATAGTGCAGTGCCCATCGAATGCTTACTACAGAATTCGGCCGGAAGCAGTAGGTCATCCGGGAACTTCTCGCCTACTGTTTTTCGAATACTATGAATTCGGACACACTACTCGCCTCGCGTACTGCTTTTCGCATACTATATAGTAGGGAAGTATGCAATTTCGGATGCAGCCCCAGTTTCTCTTGAACTGCTACTTGGGCCAATACGTAGAAGAGATGTATAATGGGAGGCATAGTCTTTTAAAAGGCTACTGATTTTCCAGAATATATGTGAAAGCTTTAGATACAGAACACATCATAATGAGAAATCTAGCTTTATTTGTAAATGTGTGTGAAAAATGTAAGATGGGACGCTCTTGTGGGCTCTTGCTTGTTTCTGTTCTTCACTCTCCGCCATGTTGGAAGGGCAAAGTTGATCTCATCTCGGCGACTCGGGTATTTTCTCCCAGTTCCCCAGTAGACATTACAATGTGGGGGGTGTTCATGTGCAGTTTTCAAATCGGCTTCTGGTATTTACCACAATTCCCATAGTACATGAAGGCACTATATAATACTGTTGTGGGAATTTGAAAAGAATATGTAAATTGTTCATGGCCATATATGTGTACTAATAGTGTGTGTGGATGTGTTTGTGTGTCCAAGGTACCTGTTGGACTTGTCTAAAGAGCAGGAGGCTGCTTTTGCAGTGAAAGTCGGAGAGATCGCTAAAGAAGCAGGATTCACACCAGTGAATGACCAGAACAATGATGCATATGTTGTATTCAAACTACAGTAGGACTGACAAAATACACACTCACACATACTACCCTGACCTCTTCATCCTGTCCATACATGCAGCTTAACATCCTACATCAGGATAGGATCATTTTAACCTAGTGTAAAAAAAAGGTTTGGATAAAAGTCCATTCTTTAATGTGTAATACATGGAACTAATGTACAGTTAGCAATACTATTGTTCACTTTATAATAGTTTATTTCATGCATATTAACATCTAAAGTTGAAATGTTGTATGTTTTGGTGCACATTCACTTCCAGCGACCTCCAACCTTGCCCTTGCCACCCGTGCCTTTCTTACTGTAAACAGGAAACAGTATATTATTGTGACATAACTTGTTCTGTGGGAGCATCTTGTACACATTCACTCATGCATTCATTTCTTACAGTTAAGAATGAAAGATGATCTTACAATTTCTGAGCATGGGAGATGCGATTCAGAAGGACTTTGATCTAGAAATGGACCAAAAACGTGTGGTTAAGTCTTTTTCTAAGTGTACTGTTAGTGTAAAGTCGCCAAACAGAATGATTAAATTAAAAAGGTAATCTGACCTCATATTTTTGCCTCCTCATCTTTTCCATCAGGTCAAACTTCTCTGACTCCAACTGATGTATCCACTCCAACATCTCACTTGCACGCTCCCTACACACACACACACACACACACACACACACACATTTTTACCATTTTTTAATTTATACACTTTTCTGAGTAATTTTGCTTATTACAGTAATTTGCCATTGTATTAGTAATGAAAGCCACCTTGCTGGGCTACAGTTAAGAGACTAGCTCATCAGTTACTGCACAGTTTGTGTTAGTTATACTGTGGCCCTTTACCAATAAACCTTTTCTGAGCATAGCTGGTGATCCACTGCCAGCATAACAGTGACACATACAGTACCAGTCAGTTTGAACACACCTTCTCATTCAATGATTTCCTTTGTTTTTATTATAGGCTACATTGTAGATTACTTTTGAAAACATCACCTATTGCTCTGATGAAAGCTTTGCACACTCTTTTTTTTCAGTCAGATTCATGAGGGATCGACCTGGAATGGTATCACTGCACAAAAATGTTTTGAAAAGTTTTGCTTCCTGAAAATATTTTGCTGATTGTGACCGGTACCAGGTGGGGTGGACAAATATAGTTTTAGTCTTGCTGCAGCACATCAGAATGCTGAGAAATAGACAGTTAACTATTTACAGACAATAACGTATTTAATTGCATTTATGCTTCATTTATGCTTCTCATACACTCCAACACAATTAAAAGTGCTTTGCTCCTGATTTTCGTTTGTAATTAATGTCTGGTGCATCATGTTGCAATGTCCAACAGTAGTCAGCAAGCATTGAAGGATTCCAGTTGCCCTGATTCATCGTGTTCGTCACTGAGAGCACCGAGATTTGCAGGGAAAAAGTGTGAGTGGAAGAAATGAATCTTCAGTGACATGTTGCACTTTTGGTATGCTTTGATGAGTTTTTCCACCAAGGTGTTGACATTGTGGCGTGAGTGCAAAGTCTCTGTCCTTTTGGGGGGCTCGAACAGGGATTGGTGCCCGTGCAAAGTCTTGGTCGGTGTCCAGGCGAAAAGGGAGGGAGGGATGAAACAGATGATTTTGAAGAGTGGGTAGGACATGTCTTTCCCTGCTATAATGGCTGTGACGCCCATGAAACAATACCTGTACACTATAGCAGGTCTATATTAACCGAATTGGCAGCATCTGTTGATGCAAGATACTTTTATACCCTGATGATGCAGCCTGTTTAAGCATGCCTGATTTACAAACGTCCATAGTGCAGCTTCCAACCTTAAGCTGGATATTCTGTATTATTGTTAAGAAACACCCAACTGTGTTCAGGAAGCAAATATTTTGTTGTGCTGTGTATTTTATTATCAGGTGTTCTTTGCCGAGAGTTTATTAGTGGAATGTGTTTGGGATCCTATTCAGCTATGGTTCTACTTGTGACAGTTGGGTCAGTGGCTGCTAGAGGCCACTGCTTTTGTGTTGATTTCCTGTGACTTTTATTTTAACATCCCTTTCTGTTTTCCCTGCCTGTTTCCTGGTCCCACCTGTGTTGCGTTTGTTTCCCTGATTTCTGTGGGTATTTAAGTCTGTTTGTGTTTGTGCACGTTATCTGTCCATCACCTCATTTTGTCACCTCATTTTTTCGCCTCCCATGCCTTGTTTGTGCCCTTGAGCCAGGTTTTC
Source organism: Phenacogrammus interruptus (assembly GCA_037974425.1). Classification (NCBI taxonomy): domain Eukaryota; kingdom Metazoa; phylum Chordata; class Actinopteri; order Characiformes; family Alestidae; genus Phenacogrammus; species Phenacogrammus interruptus. The sequence goes on along the minus strand of JBBPCW010000006.1, from coordinate 19,869,900 downwards.
TTTGTTCCCGTTTATCCTAATAAAGAATCACAGCATGGATGCCTGCCTATCGGCCTGGTGTTTTCCCCGAGGTAAATCACGACAGGGGATTAACCCCGCCCAGTCGTGACACTACTCCACATAAAAAAACCCATCAGTCCATCATTACCTTATTACAAAACATATTCTGGTTTGTTTAACTCTTTTTTGTTCATTAAATAATTCCATGTGTTCCCTCATCATTCTGTTTACTTTCATAATTAATCTACAATGTAGAAAAATAATAAAAACATTGAATGAGAAGGTGTGTCCAAACTTTTGACTGGTAGTGTATGTGCATAAACATGTCAGTATCACTGCTGTGTTGGTGCTGTGGCCAGTAAATTAATAATGATAAAAACGACAAATGGGGTAGAGGGTTACAGACAATTCTGTAACTGTACACCTATACAGTGGACCTGTATGGTAGGTAGAGCTCAACTTGTCCCGTGAGAGTACACTGTATATGTATGTAAGTTCATGTTCACCTCAGTCCATCCTCTCTCAAGTTGTCGATAGCGAGAGGTTGACGTCTCTCCGCCAGAGTCTTTCTTTTTATTTCTCTCCCTGTTTGTCTTTTTCCTCTTCTCTGCTCTACCTGTAACACAGAGCACACATCCAGACAGGAAGAAACATACAGAATGAGAGGTAGAGAGCAAACGAGACAAAGTTTATGGACATGGCTAGAAAGCACCTGAACCTTAGCAAGAAAGCCTCCAAAATGTGCTCCCATGTTGGACAGAACTTTCTTCTTCTTCGCCTCATCCTCTGCTCTCTTCTTTGCCTCTTCATCCTCCTTCCTCTGGCGCTCCTCCTAAGAGCAGATCAAAGGGAAACAACACAAGACGGTTAAGAAAAAGCAACAAGTGTAGCAGTTGCTCATGCAATATTGATTTATGATTCCCCTGTTGCTCCCACCGCAATTCTGGTTTGCCGGTCTCTTTCTTTTTCTGCTCGGACTCTCTGCTGCTCTGCCCGTTCAGCCCTGCGATTCTCCTGACCCACACACACACACACACACACACACACACACACACACACACACACACACACACACACACACACACACACA
>JBBPCW010000006.1:19736752-19750841 GCA_037974425.1 Phenacogrammus interruptus | reverse complement strand
CACACACACACACACACACACACACACACACACACACACACACACACACACACACACACACACACACATATATATTTACATATTTACAGTATACCCCGCTTTTCATGGGACTTACGTTCCAAGAGCACCCGCGTATAGTAAAAAACACATTGTTGTGAGGCCTAAAATGCCTTTTTATATATTTTTATTGGGTAAACACTAAAATTTCCCCCAAATATGCTCCCAAAACACTTTGATTTCATTTTAAACTCAGCTTAATACATTACCCTTAAAGAAAATGTAAAGGTAAACACATATCCTTACTGTACAGTTTACACTGAATTCCTGCAGTGCTAGAATGTAAATACAGATAATGAATAACGTTCATTATGCCTGGAAAAAACAAGTATGTTGGTATGTGTGTGTGTGAGGTATGCAGTGAAATCATCAAACTCTGCTGGACATCCCCATGATGGAGATTGTTGCCAAGCACTTTGCATACTTTTATCATTTTACTCACTTAAATTAAAATTTTTTATCATCACTTAATATCACAATACTGAAATAAGTCTGTTTTTGCTGACATTGTTATTATGATTTTTCTCTGCCATTACAGCTTGCTGGTCCTGCAACAAGCCTATTTTATTCATCTAAAACATGCAGACAGAAGTGCTTTCCTTCCTGAATTGTCACATTAGTCTCATATCCACCTTTTCTTCTTTAATCAATGCCAGCTTGAATACACACCAAGAAGAGCACAGTTTCACTGAGCCGATATTTATGGAGGGCACTGTAAAGCCTCCTCTAGGCTCCTGTGTGTTATTCTAGAGTTGATGGCTCTGGGCTGGGCGCCAGCACATGTGATCATGTTCAGTGGAGAGAACAAGCCAGAGAGAAACACTTCCTGACTTAGTTAGCCACATTTTCCTCCCAGCAGGCTACCTAAGAGATATTTATGGCCTCAACCTCGTCCTCTCCCTCTTCCATTCACGTTTACATGCATACATATAGCAGACGAGATGTGGATGAATGAATTCACATGAATGATGTCATATGTTGAGGAACCTGGCCTTAAACTCTCACATATGCTATAACACACACTTAAAAACATTAGTGCTCTAAGGCAGTGGTCCCCAACCTTTATTTCGTCACGGACCGCTTTAATATCAGAAACTATGTCCACGGCCCGGCCTTTAAGGAGTGGCAGATAAATATACGTATACGTATTAATACAAATAAATGATACGCATAAAAATGGGGGTATCTTTAAAATATAATAAATAGCATAAATCTAATGTGTACTCGCAGCTTTATTAACAGTATTTTCATAACAACAAGCCGACAACATTACATGGGTAACATCCACGTTTTTTTCTGTTCAGCCCGCAGACCGGTACCGGGCCTTGGGTCATGTGGTACCGGTCTGCGGGCTGAACAGAAAAAAAAAACGTGGATGTTACCCATGTAATGTTGTTGGCTCGGGGGTTGGGGACCACTGCTCTAAGGAATTCCCCAGCTACAGCTTAATCAACTGCATGAACTAAATTGTTAAATAAAATAAATTGGGTTGAATATTAAAGAATAAAGGACAAGTCATTATGTATGTATATATATATATGTATATATATATCTACATACATACCAACATGTATACATATATGTGTGTGTATATCTTTTATTTGGGATGTAAAAAAAACAATACTATGATGTCACAAATGCTTGTGGTTCCTTTGAGGTGGCTTGTGAGACAGCAGCACATTTTCCCATTACGTTTTCCAATTGAGCAAAGTCTCAGAGGAGCTTGCCAAATTACCCAACTTAGATGTGGCTCCATCATAATGATCCCGGCATTTATTTCCCACCCAGCTGCCTTCAGACCAATTCCTTGTGACTGAGCAAAAGTGACCTCGCCCTCATTCCACCAATCTGACCTGATGCCTCATGTAAGTGTACAAAACACTGGTTTTTCATGACCTTCCTAACCATGACACACTTCAGGCTAGGGCTAAGCGATTTGGGCCAAAATCAAAATCTTGATTAATTGAACATTTTATCTCGATTACGATTAATGAATGATTATTTTGTTTATTTTTTTATTTTTTTGCCCTCATATTTCACTGACAAGTTGCTCAGTTGTCTCAGTGTTTAAGCTCTCCATGCTCGACATGTCGGCGTAATAACGTAACATAACGGAGCGGGGTCACGTGACTCCACACGCGGTAGTGTTTTTAAAGGGAAAGTAATCGAAATAATCAACCTGGAAAAATTGGATCGATTATAGGTTCTGAATTTCAATTACTTTTCAATTAATCGCCCAGCCCTTTTTCAGGCTACATTTACATTTGGCTGACGCTCTTATCCAGAACGACGTATATCAGTGCTTAAGTAGTCCACAACTGTTTCTTACCTGAAAACAGCTTAAATCTGTGTCAACTATTTAACCGAGATACTGCAGTCAGAGCATCTATACAACAACTGTCAAATAATAATCAGCCAACACCTACCCAACAATACATAAGCCATAGAGAAGAAGCAGTACACTGCAGTGTAAATGTAGCCAAAGTGAAATGCTATTGCCGTGTCCCAGTCAATAATGTGTCTGGATTCTCACAATAATCTCTCAGTGAAGTAGTGCAATCAGGACAACACTTTTCTTGTGTTTTATTTTTTCTCCTCAAGCCCACTTACAGTATTTGTGTGGTTTTACATAACAAAGACAAAGTCATAATTCATTTTATGTAACCATTTTATAACCGCTCTTCATTCCAGGCTGTTTTTGTTGATGGATCCTTAGGACTTATACACAGACATGTCACTTTGTTACATGTACCTCATATGTACGCTCATAGTCCATTTTAATGGGCTCCACTGACCATACAGGTGCACTTTTAGTTCACAATTACACACTGTAGTCCAATTTTCAATTTTAGCCTCCATTCAATGATCAGGACCCTCACTGGACCACCAGTGAGCTACTATTATTTGGATGGTGGATCATTTTCAGCAGAGCAGTAACACTAGCATCCATCCGTCCAACCGTTTTCTGAACCACTTATCCTAAACCAGGGTTGTGGGGCTGTTGGAGCCCATCACAGTGATCATAGGGTGAAAGGTGGAGAAACACCCTCGACAGGTTGCCAGTCCATCACAGAGACACTAACATACACTAAAGTAAATCACACACATCAGTCTCACTGCTGGGCTGAGAATAGTGAACCAACCAATAAACATCAAGCCAAAAGTGACTTGCGTCCTGAAACTGACCGCAGATGAAGGACAAAAGAAGTAAAAAACAAACCAACAAACCAATCTCAATAACTTTACATCTGTAATGTGGAGTCTCTAATAGAGTGGACCCTCTTGGCTAGTGTTTAAACTCCTTACAACTTAGCAACATTAATGATATGTAGATGTGGCCATGATTTTGACATTGCAACATCTATGTCTATAAATATTTTTTTTTTCATCTTTCATACATTTTTAATAATAAAAACAAGTTCTTTAGCTAAAAGAATTAAAGAAGTTTAAGATTACAGAATTAAGATTTTTACTGTTGTGTCGGTAGCCTGGAGTTTAGGGAGTTACCCCTGTGATAAGAAGGTTGTGGGTTCTAATCCCAGGGCTGCTAGGTACCCTTGAGCAAGACACTGTCCACACACACACTGCTCCCCAGGCGCTGTGTTCCTGGCTGCCCGCTGCTTCACTTGGTGAATGCAGAGAAAGAATGTCGTGCTGTGGTGTGTTCACATACGACAACTGGTCACTTTACACATGATGTGTTTTAATAACACTCACCACATCCTACATGTGCAGACATCACCTGTGATTTCCATAAGCAAGTTAGTGTACATGAAAAAGTAAAATAAAAGCTTCCACATTGCCTTTCAGAACTACTTCTCGTGAGGAACAGGCACCAGTTGTGCCCCGTAAATGGAGCAGACTTTAAAGTCACATGGGGTGGCGAATGAAGGCTTTGGTCCACATGCCCCCGTTATCACCCCAACCCCACATGCCGTGTGTGAGAAAACACACTCCGCTCCAGCTGTGTGCCGCACATTCCACCGCAGCAACACTATCTGCTGAGTGAAGGAGGACTGGAATGCCTGCCTGTGATAAAAACACCTTCAGACAGCTCAGCACACTGCTGCATGCAAGAAACCTGGCAGGACCATAGAGTCCCTGCTCACTGAACTGTATTCAGGAATGATGACCATAACAGCACAAAGATAGAGCTATAAAACAGCCGCCATTTGGTTCGTCCACAATGGCTTATAGCTACTTCAAAGTCACATTATCTCAACATCTCTATTGACTTCATTTTTTATATTTACAGCATTTGAAAAATTCCAACCTTTACATTGTGTGAACATTTCATGATGAATGGACCAAGAGATTTGGTCCAAATATGCATGGAAGTCTTCATTAGAGATTTTAGCTGCATATATAGATATTTTAGCCGCTATAAACAAGCAGTACAGTGTGTAGCTACTAAAAGCAATGTGCACATGTTTAATTGAAAATGTATCAAAAAGTAAAAGAAAAAATAAAGTAAAAAATAAATAAAAATGGTATTTTCCTGTCGATTTTCTGTGGCTTAACAAAATTAATGGACGATCAAAGCTAGATGTATTCATGATAATGGCATCATAGTCATCATAAGTATAAAAAGGGCTGTTATCACATAAATAAACCATTCCATGTATGTCTAGGAGTTTTGAATCTTTAATAACGTTTCCATCAGCTCTTTTATTAAATAGCGAGGGAAATTCAATATTATCTTCCTGTAAAATTGAATTTAGCAGGTTAAAGAAATAAAAGAATGAAATATGAGCTGCGTCATGACTTTTGCATGGGCCACAGAAATTGTCCATGTTTTCTCAGCTGTTTTCTCTGTAGATGGCCTGTACTCACCAGGGGCGCTCAAACCTGTGCATACTGAGGTACATGTCAGACATACATTTGCTGTGAACTCATGCCTTCCTTTTGCTCTCCACATTGTTCTGGCTCTGGTGTCATGTGAAGCAGGTTTAAGGCCTCAGCTGGGAAACGAGAGTCGACAGCCAGCGGAGCAGAGAAAAGGATTAAGCTAATGTTGTGTCCCTCCCAACCAAAACAAACAGTGCGGTACTCAGTCTAGACACCAAACACACTTGTGATTTTGATTACTGTATTGGTTTAGTAGAAAGTAATCCATTTTCCACATATGCTAAAGCCTTTAATACACTGATGGGTTTGTGTGTTTTCTTCGAATAGACTAAGGCCTTGAATATCGTGGATGGATGTGGAACTCAGTCAGTGCTGCTCAATTAGAAGAGTGGTTATATGAACCAGTGGCAGCTGTGGAAAGTGAGCTTCAGTAGTCACCTCAAAGACCTGGCCGGTCCCATAGTTGCATGCTGTTGCATGTTTGAGTGTCATGCTTTTCTGACACAGCAACATAATAAATAAAGACTTAAAAAATGCTTGGGAACTCTTACAAGTTCTTGGAAAAACAATATTCCTCCTGCAACTCAGTGTATACTTAATAATAATAATAATAATAATAATAATAATAATAATAATAATAATAATAATAAATAGTAATAATAATAATAATAAAAAATAGTAATAATAATAATAATAATAATGATACTGATAAGGATAATAATAATAATAATAATAATAATAATAATAATAATAATTAGTAATATTTTACTTGAGCTTAAGGACAACAGTACCCTCTTGAACAACTTGCTGTTTTTGGATTACAGTCACAGTCGGTTACAGATATCTTTAATAGGAACGGTTAATCAAAATAATATCAAATAATCCTAATAACTCACTTTACTTTTACATTTGATTCTTACTAGCATTTAAAATAGTATGTTAAGCATGCTATTTTACAGAATTGTGTACTATTATCTTATACAGTATTTTACACTGTGTCACTACACTGTAAGTGATTAGGCTATACTGTATATCATTATACTATATTGTGTGTCATTTGGCTATATTATACATCAGTAGGCTATACTGTATATCATCTCGCTGTGCTATATGCATTTAGGCTATAATGTACACCTTGGCTATATTGTATGTCATTAGGTTATACTGAATACCATTGTGCTATACTATATTCCATTAGGCTATACTGTATATGATTAGGCTTTATAATGTATTATTAAATTGTATATCATCAGGCCGTATAGTACATCTATTTGACAGATTTGACAGAGTTGTATTGATAAATGATAACGAAATTGTGGAGATGTTAATTGAGCATTTAAAATGATTCAACACAGCACAGCTAGTGTTTCTTTCATCACAGATCAGAAATCTGATAAGTTTTAAAACATTTATTTTTATTTTTAATTAAAGCTTTTTTATAAACAAGGAAAGTAGGGGACCAGGCACAGGCTACTTAACCAGTCCACTTCTCCACAGGAAGAAATACATCTAACAACATCATACAGCATGTACTTTTCAGGCTAGATCAGTTACAGAATTGAATTACAGTCATTTCCTACAATATCCAACCTTTTTCCTGACAGCCAGGTACTGATTCCTGGTATCAGATGTGAGCAAACTGTGCTTCTACTTTGTGATATGCAGTCAAAATCCTGGTAATGTGGCAACTACACTGTTGTAGAGGTCATAAGACTCTACAATTCCTCCCTCTGTCACACATCCACACAATAATCTGTGCAATGGCCTGTTCATACTTTGTTTTGCAATTTCTTATCAGGTTTAAATAATCATTGTGTTTCACTATGTGTGCATTATTTTGTTATGATGGACAACATTGTGCAATATTGCACATGATGGACTATTGCTAAAACATTTTATGCAACATCTTATGTGCAATAGTCTTACCATGTCCAGTATCATGTGAGGGTTTTCTAAATAGGTGCTGAATCATTTCACAATGTGTGCAAATAGTCTAATCATACTTATGTCAATATTATTTATAAACATATCTATGCTAAGTGCAATAACTACCATCTGTGTCATTAGTTAATTCATTTAACTGTATGGTACTTTTCTATAGTACTTTTCTATATTCTATAGATTTTTAATGACATTATATTTAATATTGTTATTCTCTCTGTGTCTCTGTGCAGTCATAACATAAGCAACTTCCTCCAGGATTAATAAAGTTTTCTGATTTTGGAGATGCTTTAATGGCAAATCCAGTGCTTTCATGGTTTTAACCTGCTTCAACTTTCAAAGAGCAGATTCCATTCGTTGGCAAGACTTTCTGTGCTGTGCAAGTAATTCCCATCAACGTCTTTTCAAGAGTAATGGAGCAAGTGAAGCACACATCCATCATGAACGCTCACTCTCTAACCAGAATCACATGACACCACTGAGCTGACAGGTCAGCAGGCCAGCTGTGGAAGAAATCATCTGAGAAGAAGATTAATACTGACTCTCATTTAGCTCAAAGAACCCTGGAGCTCTGCCCCGGTCTCAGATTCTTGCAGCACATATTACTTACACAGGATTCAGATTCAGAAGCGATCCAGGAGCACTGGACTTCAGCTTGAACCTACAATGCAGGGAACCAAAAATAAAGCCTTGAGCTTTAGGGAATTTAACCGGCACAAAAGGTGAAGAGTGGAACGACAATGCTTCCGCTGAAGGAAACGGAAAAGACACAAAGTGAGGGCCAAAACTATATGACTATTTAAAGCTCTGCTGGAGGAACACTCAGTGCTGGCATTGGCAAGACTCCTGGTCTTGTGAGAGCGAGTTTAATGTGCAGAGTCAGCACATATTAGGAATGTTCTCAGAGCTATTATTCAGCAGAACTGCTTGGTGAGTCACTGCATGGCTGCTGTGTCAGACAGGGGAAAGGATAGATTTCAGAACCTGGATATTTGATAAGTCAGAGTAAGTTATGTGTGGTCAGAGAATGACGTCCAGCAGTGTTAAGGAATATTCCCAGACAAAAGCTCTACTGTCAGATGCTGAAGCCCCCTGGACTTCAATACCCAGGAGGCTCTGCTCTTTCTCAGAGATGAAAGAGGGGCTTTATGTCTTTCCTCAGCTTTTGTTCACCTTTGTCCCGTACAAGAGCCAAGTGAATTACTCTCTGACACTGTCAATGAAGTCAGGCAATTCAAGAAGCACAGTCGCCTCTCATTCAGCGCGGTGCATGTTGTCACTGGCGCCAGAACTGTTTGTGTCACTGGGATCGGGCAGCAAGAGCACAGCACTGAATCATACCGGCCCAGCAATGTGATGACTGTGGCTTCTCTGCTGCCAGCTCAGAAAAGAATTGCTGATGGCCTTTCACAAAGCTCACAAACAGGAAATCTGCTGATCTGAAAGCCAAAGACATCTGTGCATTCAAACGGCCAGCCATGCGCCCACCTAGCCCTGAAAAACAGCCCCAGCTGAACTGTGGTTTCAAATGATTTGCTACATGAAGAGATCCTACAAACAAAATGAAGTGCTTTTTTTCAACCCAGACAACATGCATTCAGAGTGACAGTATCAGTCAGCATGGTTAAGTATTTCCATGAGATCATACCTGCCCAAAAAAACCTGAAAGACCATTTTTTCATGACGGGGAACTGTCCAGTCTAAATCTCCAGTCGTCTCCACACCTGCAGAGACAGCTCAGAGCTCTCAGATACTGCCATTTACATGTAGGCTGCAAGAAGGATCATGAACTGGCAGACAAATCATTTAGAATAAAGGCTGGTAGAGTTTTGCTGTACTGTGTGTGTGTATTTATATATATATATATATATAGTAACCTTTCAGTTTTACACGGATCAGCATTCGCAGATTCAGTCTAACGCTGATTTTTCTGAGAACCGAACTGTATTACCGCCGCCAGTCCAGTGGTGTTGGTATTACACTGAAAAGCTGTCAAGTCCCATCTCTTTTGAGTGGCATCCTTCAGATCTGAGACAATGATACTGCGCACTTAAGGGAGGTCCTATATCTGTGAAACTGAAGGCCATGAGGTCTGACTCTGGCAATTCTTACCAGGCAACTAAGTTTATTAGCCTGCATTAGTCATGTGGATAAAAATTGTAACTTAGTGTTAGCGATGGTGAAATGCAAAAGTAAATTAATTTAAAATTGTTTTTAGACTAAATCAATATGCCAGAAGTGCTAAATGTTTCTTTTATTCAAATAAATGATCTAATGACAATGCAATTATTCTAGGATTGGGTAAAAGGCTACTCCTAATCTACTCATAAACCTTGTAGTTTGCTTTCTGTGAATTACCTCAGTTTGGTTGTTCTAGCCAAGATGAGGTTTTGTGTGCCCCCATCATTCCAAGACTGAAATTGAAAACCAGTGGGAGCCAGCGGGCGTCCAACCAAGTTCTGGAAGACTCTTGTAACTAGTTGCCTGTTTGAATTAGCTGTGTTTAATAAGGCAGAATGCTAAACTCTCAGACCCGTGGTCTATAAATACCATGTGCAAGGACAGAGAGTCACCCACAGCTTGATGGTGGTTTCAAGGACCTGTGTTAAGTTCATGCGGGAATATAACAGCAGTTTCTCCACAGAACCAGTATAGAATCAGTGATGGCGGGAGGGCATACTGTTCATTTGGGATCAGCAGTGCTCTTTATTAGTGCGTCACCATCAGCCCAGGTACAGAAATAACCTGGGTCATGGCTGCCAAGTATTTGGATCCAAGGCTGAGGCAACAATAGAGGGGGTCAAGGGAAAAACTAAAAAAAAAAAAAACTTAACTGAAAAGCCATCACCTCTGAAAAACATCCCTTTCACTCAGCAGCACAGGATCATTTCACTTTCAGTTTTTATTGTCTTTTAAGACAGACAAAAGCGCATTCACATGCAAAAATCTGTGTAAAAAAACAAACACAACAAAAAGACAGAAACTTCAGAAACCTTCTTCTTCCTCTCCTCTCTCCAGGTGGAAAAGTCTCAACTTCTCATTTGTCTGTAGCATCTGATTCAGACGCTCATTTGTATGTGTCATATTTTCTCCTGCTCATTCTTCTACCAGGAAGTTTATGAGTGCAGTCCTAGGAGAGAGGATGGCTTTCTTTATGACACGGTCTGTGAAGAGACTCGCGCCCAGATGACTGCTCAGGACCAGCTCACGCACCTTCTCAGCATCCTGAGCCACCTGACGAGGCACAGTCACACTCCCGCACATCTTATTGTTCATCTGAAACAAGGGGAGAAAAGGATAAGACAATACATGGTTTAGTGAAAAAATCTAATTTATGGAATTTAGCCTCAAACACATCTGAAAAGCCAACATGCTTGGTCTTGATAATGTTGTACTTCTAATTTTGCACTGGAGAGGATCATGTAGAAAAGATCTACCTTAAAGACTAATGTTACTTAACACTAAGTTAATACTCACTCATTTTTGTTTGTTTTTACTGCTCACAGTCATCCAGCAACCACATCTGTGCCACTTTAATTAAGAGCTAGCTGTTTAAGAAGATTTACGGATGTATTTACAAAATGGATTTGGGCGACAATTCCATTGTTTGTTAGTAATGTTAGCTCTGTAGCTTCAGCGCTAAACTAAAAAAGTGCTAAACTAAAGACTCTTGGAGTCAAAACAAGAACACTGAACAAAAATATAAACACGACAACATTTTTTATGAGCTGAACTCAAAGATCTGAAACATTTTCTACATACACAAAAGACCCATTACTCTCAAATATCGTGCACAAATCTGTCTAAATCTGTTAGTGAGCACTTCTCCTTTACCGAGATAATCCAGCGTGTTCCAGTTCCTGCCAATATTCAGTAACTTCGCACAGCTATTGAAGAGGAGTGGACCAACATTACACAGCCCACAATCAACAACCTGATCAGCCCTATGCGACGAAGATGTGTTGAGGCAAATGGTGGCCACACCAGATATTTTTGTTCATTTGGAAACTGGCCCTATGCGAGACACAGTTGGACCATGCAACAAATTGGACAAAAGTACCGATAAAACTAACACTATGATGTCTGCCACTACAATATGAACACACAAAGCACTCATGTTTAACATTTAGCATAACAGGGTGCTACGGCGGTCAGAAAGTTGCCTCTGTGATCAGAAGGTTGTAGGTTCGAATCTTAGGATTGCCAGTGGCACTTCTGAGGTACCCTTGACCAGACACTGCACCCTGGGCACGGTGTTTCTGGCTGCCTGCTGCTTCACTTGATGAATGGGTTAAAATTTAACAGTGCGCTGTGGTGTGTTCAAATAGTTTTACAATAGCTTTTTGTGCATGTCTTGGCTGACAGACTCTTTAAAATAGGGTGAAAATGGCATATATTTAAATCGTCATCAAATTTTTCATTTTTATCACCGAACTGTTTAAACAGTTTAAAGAAACAGGGCCCCAAGCACAAGCGTACGTAAACAATCTTACCCAGCAGCCTCTCATCTTACTGCTAAAAATACAAGCCTATAATATTCAATAGTAACACTTCAGTCTAATGTAACCAATTACATAATGCTCTGATATGCTGCTAAGGGGCTAATTTCCCATGATCCTCCAAATGAGTTTGTTTCCAGCCTTTAAAACAGAAACAAGCATTCGCAGGCAACCTCTTGTGCTTGAACCGGGATGAGAACACAATCAGGCCCAGTTCGTCACAGGATGGTCATCTAGCCGCTGCATCAGCTAAGATCATTTATGTGTGATCATGGTTGTATGTAGATTTGGCCCAGAAGCCGGCCTGCTCTGTGGGAGAAGCTCAAGCCTGTCATTACGGGTCCTGCGCTACTTCAACCTCTGCCACTAGGCAGGGGTTACCCAAAATACCACAGCACACACACCCATGAGCCCAAAACGCCAGCTCACCTCACCCAGCATGTGCCAGCAGGGCAGAATACAGTGATGGAGTCACTCAAACAACATGACAGATTAGAAACCATGCTGGGAAAAACTGCACAAGGCCCGTAATAAGTCTCCCAGACTGATGTCCTTCATTGATCCACTTATGAGAATTGATTCACTTAATGTAATAGGAGAGATAAAGCATCAAGGGCAGGGGCTGTCCTTCACTGCAGAGGAGTGTTTATATTTCTTCATGTGACATAAATATGAACAAAACACTAAACGATGTAGATATTCACAGCATTTAAAAGACAACCATACTCTAGCAGTCAAAAAGAAGTGCTTATACTATCTGGACAAAAGTATTGGGACACATGACCATTACCCCAAAGGCCTTTAGTAACATTGCATTCAAATACATAGACTTTAATATAGAGCTGGTTCCCCTATTTGCAGCTAAAACAGCTTCCACTTTTCTTGGAAGGCTTTCCACAAGATTTTGGATTTTCTGAGGGAATTTGTGCCCATTCATTCTGTAGAGCACTTCTGAAGTCAGGCACTGATTTTAAATGAGAACGCCTGGCTCACAATCTCCGTTCCAGTTCATCCCAAAGGTGTTGGATGGAGTTGTGGTCAGGACTCTGTGTGGGCCAGTAACGTTCCACACTGAACTCATCCAGTCATGTCTTTATGGAGCTTGCTTTATGCACTGGGACACAGTCATGCTGGAAAGCTGTGTCCACAAAGTTGGAAAATGTCCAAAATGTCCTGGTATGCTGAAGCATTATGATTACCCTTCGCTAGAAGTAAGGGGTATAAAACAAACTCTGGAAAAGAGGTGTGTCCCAATATTTTTGTCCATTATGTGTATGTCATTCACTCATGTTTATCAACTGTTTTGAATGTTTTTGTGCTGTTTTTGTGTATCCACAAGCAGTAAGGAATATTTAGGAAGCAGTTCCCTTTATACCTTAAAGAATTTTTGCCAATACTCAGAGTGTGTGGTGTATTTCACACATATAGCTAAATAACAGCCTGTGGTTGGTTATTTTACCTGTCAGTCAAATGGCCTGTTTATACATGCAGGTGCTGGAGATTTCCAAAACTTGACTACAACCTGAACAAATCGGTATACAACAAACTGTATAGGTACTTGCAAACTTTCAAGGGTCTCATTTCCAAATGCTACTAAATGCCACAAAAAATGTAACTTATTTCAGTCCTATGACTAAATCTCAGTCATGGTGCAAAAGGATAACTCCTTCTGAAAGTTTCTCACTGTAGGCCTTTTAATAAAAACTCTGCAGGGAAGCAGGTATGGACTTGTGGATGTCCAGTCAGAATGGAACAGACAAAATTCCAGTGTGGTCAGTTTAGTCTGCAAAAGATAACAGGTGCTCCATTTATACATGGGTGGAGCGTCTGAGGCTAAGAATGTAAAGACTACACCCTAAAAACAATCAGTTCTTCAAAGGTTCTTTAGTTCAGGCAATAACTAAAAAAAAAAACATTTGAATACATAAATGCCTGGATGGATGTATAGATCAGCACCTCTCAACCTTTTTTGGACCACAGACCAGTTTCATGTAAAACAATGCTTTCACGGACCGGAATAGATACTAATAGATAACTAAAAACAAAGTGCATTTGATTTTTACTCCTTTTTGCTAGCTTGTGGGCTAAATAATTGATGTACCGAATCACGTAACAGAGACGAGTCTGATAATCAATAAAATATTTTTATTCTGCCTTTCTGTGATGGCCGGTACCAGATGACTCACAGACCGATACCGGTCTGCGACTCGGTTGTTGGTTCTACTTGCTATTATTAATTCAAACAACATTTTTGGTGATATAAAAACCCTTTTGTGGGCTAGAACACATATAAACATGGCAAAAAGGATTTTTTAATGAGCACTGACATAACAACAATATACATGAAACAGAAAAAACACACTTCAGATAGTGTTTAACAGGGCTTTATAGATTTTGTAGACTTTAAGACAAGCTAAAACTGGTTTGTCATCCTCTTCTAAAGTTTTTTTTTTGAACAATTAATTAAAGGAACAGATTACCACACTCCCTTCCCAGCTGTCCACAAACCACCCTCAGTGGTTGGGTTTTCATCTGCACACATTTTGCAGCTTAGCCCCTCGGGATCTTAGTGGTTTTAAATGGTGCCTGAACGAATGAACTGTGCCATCTTGCAGTTACATGAACGGACAGAAAAAACTGCTGCTAGTAGGTGCTGTAGTGAGGTTTGTGTAATCTGAACAAAGAAAACTACTAAATAACTGATGGGATGTTATATACTATTGTGTGTGTGGGTGAATGTGTGT
>JBBPCW010000006.1:19711786-19722998 GCA_037974425.1 Phenacogrammus interruptus | reverse complement strand
ACACACACACACACACACACACACACACACACACACACACACACACACACACACACACACACACACACACACTCCTTCTTAAATCTCTAGGTGAAGAAGAACAAGCCATCGTGAGAACATTCCCTCTGCTCTGTGTGTGGAGGCTGATTACATTTCTCCAGCAGACTCTCACATGGACTTAAAATGGTTGGAGACTGAGATGGCCATTTGGGGAATGTATGTCAGCCTACCTAGCATGGACTTTCACCAAAACTGTTAGTATAAAAGTAGAAATAGTAGAAATAAAGCACACTTTTTCATAAAAAAAGCACCTGTCACTAGACTAGTTATAATGTTACACTTACTCAGCATGGTTTCAATGCTGCTGTCCTGTGCAACATCATATGCTCCTGTGCAATAATAATATATGCACATATGGTGCAATATTAGCATTCTGGAGGGTTCTTCATCCTCCTCACACTGTAATCCCGTGAAATGTCTGTATAGTGCAATATTATCCATCCTGTAAGTTTACATACACTTCCCACTTGTATGTCACACTTCTCTGTTGTCTATTTACTGTACGGTCTCAGATTCATATTCCATTCATATTACTGTTATACTACTATATTGTCAATTTATAGAGCACAGGCTGTAAGATGTTTTAAGAAAAGCCTGAAAACGTTTCTCTTTAGCTAATGTTTTTAATTATTTCTTGCTATTTTTTAATATTTAATGTTTTACTCTCAGTTTTAAAGCTGTCTTTTAAAATAATGTGATTTTCTCTGTATGCACTTTGAGATTTTTTTTATAAAATGTATAGTGCAATATAAATAAAATGTATTATTAGTATTATTTATTGCATTGTTTCTGTCACCCCCTGCACTTTCCCAATGCTGCCACCTGAACAATAATCATACTTAATACATAATTCCGGAAGGTTTACGTTTCGTCCACACTGTGCTGTTACATTACGTCACTGTTATATTGTTGGGGTTTCTATTTACCTTGTTTTCTGTATTGTTCCTGTTGTGACTTGCACTCTCTTGAGTGTTGAATGTAGCTATATGTTGCACCGTGGTCCATGGAGAACTGTTGTCTCCTCACACTCTGTATGTGTACACAGCTGCCGATGACAAAGTAATCAGGAACATTGAATAAGAGAATCACACACGTGAGCCTACATGTCTGATAGGCATGTTTGAGCCTATGCCATAATTAGTCATTTACAGGGTTATATTAAAGGGCCCATATAACATTTATAGATATCCAACTATTTAGTTTACAGCAACTCCACCCACTCCATTAGGGGTGTGTATGTTTATCATTATATGCATTATTATTTTATAAGCATGTGCAGTAGTGCGTAACCATGCAGTATTCTTACTGGAAGCTACCATGTGTAGTATCATGTGCAGTTTTCTTAACTGTTGCTAAATCATTCCTTTAAGTGCAACTGTCTCATCTTGTGAAATGTAACTATTTATGTCACTATTACTTATATACTACTGATCTCTACTATGTGCAGTAATGACAAACTACTATTCGTGCTATCAGTAATTCACTTAACTATAAGTTACTTATCTATGGTATTTATACCTCAGCATTTATGTATATATCATAGTGTATTTCACACTGAGTTTATTTTTGTTTATGTTTTATTGGATTTATTTTGACTTTATATGTTATATTGTTCTTGTCTCTGTGTGTCAGTGCAGTCATATCATAGGCAATTTCCTCCAGGATCAAGTTTTTTTTGTTTGTGAAAATGGTGAAAAAATCTCTTGAAATATTACATCGCTTCTAAGGCCTTGTGTAGTACCAACTTTTGCCATTACAAATCAACAGTGCTTAAAGTGGAAGTGACCATCTGTCATACGTGAACACACAGTGTGAACAGCACGAAATACTTCCCCTGCATTTAACCCATTCACCAAGTGAAGCATGGGCAGCTACGAACACAGCACCCAGGGACAGTACCTTGCTCAGGGTACCTCAGAGGAGCCTAGCAGTCTTGGGAATCGAACCCAGACTTTCTGGTCGCAGGGCGAATTCCCTAACCACTAGGCTACCAGCTGTCATGTGGAGTAGGTGGCGTGGATGATGCAGTTGGTAGCACAATTCCCCAGCACACAGAAGATTGGAGGTTCAGGCTGCGCTGACAGGATAAGTCCTCAAACACAGTGAGTTTCTGTGAATTCGAGAGTCTGCTAAAAATGTAAGTAATGTGTGTCATATTCTGCTTTCGGGCGCAATCCCAGCTATCGTTTGCTGTCTTCAATGTGCAGAAGTTGGATGGGCTGTCATGCTGGTGGCTGATAAGAATGTCAGTTAGTTTAAATCAGAACAATACAATAAAGTAACATATCCCAGCACTGGTTCATGAACACAGTTTATAAAAAAACAACACAGGGACAATCAGAAGTGTGATTGTAAATCCAACCACAGTGGGAGGGTAAAATGTCCAAAAACAGGACAGTGTGCACAGCTCAGGTATGGTCGTCCTCCTGGTACTTGAGCCAGGTGTAGCTGGCGGGCCGCTTCAAGGCTAGATCAGAGACATGGACACAGACAGAGACAAACCAGGCAAATGGCACGAAGAAGACAGTGGACAGTGAACTCTGGGTCCAATTGGACTGAAGTGTGAAAGTGAGACAGAATATAGGTGAGAATAGGGGAGAATGTGAAAGCAAGAGGGGGAAGAGCTCAAACTCAGTATTCCAGAATCCACGAAGGCTGGGGGCATGGAATATGATACTCAACTGTGACGATGGTGTTGCAGAGTTGGTTGTGTATGTATGTGAATGTAGGATTCTCTTTGTCATGTACAGTCTTGCTATTGTTTTGTTTCCCTATTAAGTCATTGGATTAGGTAGGAAGATGAATGCATTACTGTCATTATTAAACGATACTCTGATGCTATAACATTTTGGGATGTGTTTGGAAAACATACACCAAAAACATCTATGCAGGTTCTATTTTCAGGTAATATCAGATCATCCCGTCCTCATTTATTACAGTCAGACTTGTACATACAATAAACACTGAGCATTGCAAATGATCACTAGATCAAAATTCTTGGTCTATAGTTTAAATTACATCACTTTTAAAGACGGGAACCAACCAAAAGATAAGAAAACATCAACCAGAATATTAATATTGGGAACGATTCTTAAAGGTCACTGGTTATTTGAATTATCACCAGACATTACAGCAACAAGTAACCTGTTTTGTTGGTTTCCTAAAAAATAATAAATACACATCCCTTCCAGAGAACAGTATTTATTTCATTGGAAAAACAGCTGCCCTGTGTAAAAACTTTTTACTTTTACTTGACTTTTTTACAGACTGCAAAACTAAGCAAATGAAAGAAATGTGTGCTAAAATTAGCCCCAAATGGCAATATGAAGTATGTTCTCTGCTGAGGATGTGTTAATTTATTTCCAACATGACATGCAATTTCACCAGGTGTGTGCAAACTTCTGCTTACGACTGTACTTTGCTGTTTTTGCTCAAGATGGGCAAGAAGATTAATAGAGCAACCCAGAGCCACAGCACAAGCACACACCAAATCCGGTGGAAGGCTTATTTGCATCCAGCCGAGCTGATTAGATTAAACGGATCTGCAAATCTCCATCAGAGACTGATGGGCAAGTGTTCCAGAGCAGACAGGCCCCACGCCTCCTCTGGTCCTTCCATTCGTTTCCTCTGCAGCATGCCAACAGGACACTGTCCGGCATAGTCAGTCTGTATTCAGTGTTTTTGATGTTGTCTGTCAGTGTTGTGAGTGTGGCGGTGACTCATCCACCTGGCAGTCCTGCGAGAGCACACGACACCAGCCCCCCCACCCTGGTGCTCAGCATTCTTTCCGCTCTGCTCTGGCCCCTTCCTTTCCTGCTGAGTGCTCCAACAGGACCCCCTTGCGAACTGATGTGACTAATTAGCATTCTGATCCCTCAGCCTCCTTTAAGACAGCGTGGAGAGAGGGGACACGCAGAGGCCGCGCCCCAGAGGCCGCGCCCCAGCTGCGTCGAGTTTATCTTGTCTCAAGTCTCCCAGCTCTTTCATAATACTGAATGTATGAACAAGCATTAATGCAAATGCACATACAGTTCCTGTACATTCCTGGAAGGTTCTTCAGAAATCAGTCGAAAGGCTTAAAGGCTGACATTTGTAAACGTCAATGAGGCAGTGGTCAGTCTGGAAATTTGCAGCCATGCAGTTTGCCATCAGAGATGTGGGTACGGATAAATCAATGCATTTTCAGGGCCTGATCTACAAAGGAGCGGGATCTTTAAGGCCAGTGTCATCCAGCGTCCAGCGCCTAATTAAATCAGACATGTGTGCGGGTTGCTGGTGGACAATGAAAGCGTTCACTTCTCCAAGAGTCTCTAACTAGGAGACACAAGGGTTTAAAAAAAAAAAAAAAGATTTATTTTTTTTTATCTGGCTTGAAAGCTGAAAAGATACATTTAGGAAAATGAATCTTTTATATACTCTTGGTACAAAAGACTTTTATCTCTGTTCCATTAGCATTTTTGGCACCGAATCAATTTACATTTTTATGGCATAATTAATGAACAAGAAAGTCATTTACATTTTCCTTCCGACGGCTGCCGCGGCAGCTGGGCCGTATCTGATCCTTTCAGTGGCCTGTGCTGAGAATTCAGACAATGGGCGTGAATTTTCGGGGGCGAAAGGTGAAGACGGCAGGGTAAGGGAGGCAAGATAATGAATATTGAATTCTGATTTGATAAACAACAGGGAGGGGTAGAGGAGAGCTCCTCTTTCAGGTGTAAATGGAAGGCAAATGTGACCTGTGTCTTTCACATCGGTTGGCCCTGACATCAAACGCTGGGAGGCAGGACTCCAGCGCAAATTAAGCCATTTAAGTAGCACTGAGAAAAACAATTCATACAGGTGTCATGCATATTCCTCAGGCCACATGAAAGACAGAGGCATCAGGCATCACTCCTCTCCATTTTGCATGAGCTGGTTTTATTTGAACCAATATTAAAAATATTTGTTAAACTCAGACATACAATCAGTATATCCAGAGTGTGGCATCTTTTCAAGGGGAACTCCAGCAAAGGTTCCAAAGTTCTGCAAAATGAATTGTCGAGTAATTCAGAGTCAAATGATGCGAAACTACAAAGTAAAAGGAGTCTGGCATTGAAATCTTTATGATGTTGATATAGCTTTTCTATTTACTATTCAAAACATCCAGTAAACACGTTTTATATGTAATACTGATCGTGGTAATATAAGTATTCTTCGGATATTAAAGCCCAACCGGTGCCTCTCTACCATGAACAGAACAGAGTAGTACATTCTGGAACAAAGTTTAATTTCAGAACTATCATAAAACACTTTCACCCAGGACACTTTCACTGGTAATGTTCAAGCTTAGCACCATTCACACATGCCAAGACATGCAATCCCCATAAAGGTGACCTTAGCATGAAAAAACAAAAGCTCCTTCTCGATCTGATGCAACTACAACTCATCACTCATTACAGAAACTGCTCCAAGTATAATGGAGACACATTTGTATTTCCTAGTTATGTAATGGACTGCCATCATGTTAAATTTTTTAAAGTTCACTCTTCTCTTCAGATATTACTCTCTCTAGGATGAAGCACTTCATTAATTTGGCTCCTACTAGCACTATTGTGAAAACTTCTGTAGAATAGCGTATTTCACAATAAATCACTCCTAATTCATGTTTATGAAATTCAGTAGAAATTTCTCTTTAAATTAAACCAAATGGTCACAAGCACTGGATTGTTGATTTCAGGTGGACCTTTACTTCCGCTGATCTTAATCCTTCAGTGTATCAAGACATTTTGGACAAAGGCATGCTTCCAACACACATCAAGCTCCATAAAGACATGGTTGGAGTTTGGTGTGGAAGAACTTGACTGGCCCTCACAGATCCCTGACCTCAACACCTTTGGGATAACCAGGAATGGAGATAGCAAGACAGGACTTCTCATCCAGCTTCAGTGCCTGAACTCCACAGAATAAATGGGCACAAATTCCCACAGAAACTCCAAAATATTGAGGAAAGCCTTCTAGGAAGAGTGGAAGCTGTTATAGTTGTAGAGGGGGACCAGCTCCATATATGTAGTTCCATAAAGGTCATTAAATTCCCTGTTGGTGTAATGGTCAGTTCCAATATTTTGCTCCATACAGTGTATCTTTATACTTATTGTGCTCTCTAAATCAAATCAGGTCCTGGAGTGTTGGTGTTCAGCACAGTTTGGTAGTCTCTCTCCTCAAACACACTCGGTAAACCTGTCAATTAACTGCCAAATTGAACCAAGTGTGTCTAAACAGGGGTGACTATGCTTGACACTGGCTCTCCAGGCCACCTCTGCTCTAAATATGCCTAGTCACAACACTCGCTTTTAGGTTGTTAAAAGACAAGTTTTAGATAGTGAGCCAGACAGTACACTCCCAGGTGACATTTCGCCTTGGGATAAAAAGAACATTGAGAAAATGATGAGTTCTGTGCCAGATAGCGATATCTCCTCCTTGGATCAACAAGCTCATCCCCTCTAAAATATGGCGGCTCAAGCAGATGCCCGAAATAAAGTGAAGTTTTTAATCTTGTCTTGTCTTGCCTTGAGATGGAAGACATTTGGCAGTGCACCACACAGGAAATCTGGAGTCCTCTGAAAGGAAATTGATCTGCGAGCACTTCTGAGTGGCCACCTGTTTGTAGGCTCGTTGAGTTTTGGCACCATTTAGGATAAATCCTCGCCTCTCAATGTCTTATTATGCTTATACAGAGCCCATTCAGACCAACTTCATTACCATTAAGGTCATCAGACCTGACATCTGCACAAACTAATTCATCTTCAGCACCTGCTTTGAAGCAATCTTGGCCTCTTAAGAGAGCTCTCAAAACTACATGGGTAGAATAATTGCGGCAATTTGGTCTACACAGACATTTACAATGCAGCGAATTGGAAAAATCTGGGAGGAATCAACAGATGCAGCTCTGGTTCGCCCAGTACATTTACAGCAGTCTTGTGCTTGATTACACAGAGTAAAGTCCCCAGTGTTGACTGACAGATTTAACTGTACAGAAGTGAACTAAACAAATCCAAACACTCCGCAAGCTAATTAAGCTGACATGACAATGCCAACGTACTGTTCTATTTTCTCTTCCTTTTAATTACCACCCAAAGCCCACATTCGCATTTCATACTGTTAGCACTTGTCTATCTAACTCTCTTATGTGTTTCTTCTTCTTCCCATCTTCCCACAGCAATCCTTTGATTTTCATACTTGGATTTCCAACTTAGCAATAGCAAATTTGGTATAACAATGCGACTGCTGACGCAACACGCAGAACTTCATTTCTTAGGAGAGTGCTGCACACAGAGTGAGAGGAAAATGTCAAATATTCTCTGTAGTTTCGGATTCAACAGAACCTGTGTTTGGAATCTCACAATCCTCATTTCACAATTTCATCATATGTTAAATATTATAGCAGCCAGACCTGTATTATTTTAAATGCTCTCTTGCTGTCTGTAATGTAACAAAGAAACCTCAGCATAAGTGTATCACTGAAAGAACTAGCCAGGCTGCGTTAAAGCCTCCACACGGCGGGGTTCGTTTTAGCATGCTTTTACAACCAAGACAAGTCTATATGCCATACATGTGTGTATCGTGTTGATACACTACATGGACAAACATATTGTGACACAACTCTTAATTATTAATAGTG
The DNA here is from genome assembly GCA_037974425.1 of Phenacogrammus interruptus. Lineage (NCBI taxonomy): Eukaryota > Metazoa > Chordata > Actinopteri > Characiformes > Alestidae > Phenacogrammus > Phenacogrammus interruptus. The sequence goes on along the minus strand of JBBPCW010000006.1, from coordinate 19,715,281 downwards.
CTTATAGGGTCTATTTAGCTGTTGTCGTGATCTGGTAAGCTTGCTTAAGTTTATTGTCTGCTTGTTTAAACCGAAGTGCTATACTGTGCTGTGTGCTTAGGTTACTTTCACTGCAACTAGTTAGACAAAGGCTCACCTGGTATCAGTGTGACCTGAGGTAATTAGGTACCAAGTGGTGGGAGTGGCTTTTGCTCTCCCTGAACTTTAAGAGGACCGTCTCTAGTGGTTTGCCCCTTCAAGAAGAGCTCCTCTTTCAGCAAACTATAGTCAGCTAAGTTTCCTTTCTTCCTTTCCTCTCCACTTCATTTACAAATAATGTGCATCACACCTATACTTTTTCTTATATCTTCTGGCCCAAGAAGATACTTATCATCATACCCCTCTCATCGCAATAGAGATCTCAGTAACCTCTCCGAGCTACAATTTTCCCCACAGCCTTCTACGGTGGTCTGGGGAACTTCCAATCCTGCGTCAGGAAAGCTTACTTCATCTCTGGACTCGTGTCCCTCGACTCATTTTCTTTTCATTTTCTGGCCCTCACCGAGACCTGTATCACACCAGAGGACAGCCCTTTATTCTGCCTTCTCCTTCAACCATACTCCTTGTATTACAGGCTGGGGAGAGGGTTCAGGTTTGCTTCTCTCAAGTACATGGGGTTTCATGCATCTCAGTCTTTCCTAACTCAACATTTGATGCTTTGAAATTTCACTCTGTTACTGTAACACACCCATCTAAACTCAATATCATTGTACTTTATTGCCCACCTGGTCCTCTAGGTAACTTCATTGATGAACTGGACGTCCTTCTGAATTCATTTCCAGATGATGACTCACGGCTCATTCTCCTTGTCAACTTCAATCTCTCAAGTGACAAGATGCAGACCTGCAGACTCGCAACGCTCCTTTCGTCTTTCGGCCTGTCCCTTGGCAAGTCTCCTCCGACTCACAAAGCAGGCAACACTCTTGACTTAGTATCCACCAGATCAGTTGCCATGTTCAACATACTGTCTACTCCTCTGCATGTCTCTGACCATCATCTTCTATCCTTCAAATTTCCTCTTCGGACCGCCTCATTTCTTCCCCCACATGCAGCACCTATGTCTGTCCACAGAAATAATCTATCCTATCCTCCTTATCTCTACCAAACTCTACTAACCCCAGTCCATCTTCTATTGAATCCACTACCAATGACCTTCTCTCATCTCCCCACAGCTCATTTAACCAACTCTGTCCCTTGTCTTCCAGACCAAAACCTTTCGCTCCCCCAGCTCCATGGCTGTCTGAGGTCCTGCGAAGTAACTGAAGGGAACTGAGAGCAACTGAAAGAAAATGGAGGAAGACGCTTAAGAACTTTGCAAAAGTACTTAGACGAGAAGATCAACAATATTAGAACATCCTTTCCTCCAACCACCATGCTGCCTGCCATATAGAGACCAGCCCATGCTGCCCAGGTTCATGCCTTCTCACCACTCTCTCCTGAGGTAGTGTCCACTTCATCCCAACACCCCCACTCCCCCCACCCCCGCACCCCCCCACCCTCGCACCCCCCACCCTATCAAGCACACTCCAGAAGATATCATCAGATCTCATCTCGCACATTGCCTACATTATCAAAGATATCAACAACTATAGACAGGTATCCCTTCTCTCTTTCCTTTCTAAAGTCTTGGAACATGCAGTGTATAATCAAATCAACTCGTTTCTCTCTCTAAACAGCCTTCTTGACCCCCACCAGATCCTCCTCGCCACTCTCTCCAACCTTGGGATCTCAGACACAGCCTGACACTGGTTTGCATCCTACCTCAATAACCGGAGGTACCAGGTAGCATGGCAAGACACCCAGTCTGCTCCACTTAGACTATCCACTGGTGTCCCACAGGGGTCGATCCTAGGACCGCTTCTCTTTTCTCTATATAATGCTTATATTGGGGATGTAATAGCCTCCCATGGTTTTTCGTACCACTTCTATGCTGATGATACGCAACTAATTCTCTCTTTCCCTTCCAGCAATAACCATGCCTCAACCTGCATCTCAGACTGTCTGGCCAACATCTTCTCTTGGATGGTGGTCCACCACCTCAAGCTGAACCCCAGCAAGACCTTTTCATCAAAGGGAGTTCTTCACCAAGCCACAATCTCATCCTTTCTGTTGGGAACTGGATTATCGCCCCTTCTAAGAAGGTAAGAAATCTTGGTGTAATACTAGATGAAAATCTGTCTTTCTCGCCACAGGTTGACCAGATCTCCAAAACATGCAGATACCTTATTTACAACATTAAAAGAATCCGCCCCTTTCTCACCACAAAAGCTACAGAGATTCTCGTCCAGTCCCTTGTCATCTCCATACTGGACTACTGCAACTCTCTACTGGCTGGACTTCCACAGGCGGGACTTCCACATCAGCTGATTCAAAATGGATCCCCGTGGCTCTTCAATTCCAGCGTGACTGTGTCCCAGTGCACAAAGCAAGCTCCATAAATACATGGCTAGTGTAGAAGAACTTGACTGGCCCACACAGAGCCCTGACCTCAACCCCATCCAACAAAGAGGGACCAACGCTTTACTAATGTCTATGTTTTTGACTGCAATGTCTTTAAAGACCCTGTTGGGGCAATGGTGAAGTGTCCCAATACTTTTGATTATATAGTGCATTTGCCAAGACACTGTGTAGCTTTAAATAAAGAACCATTTTCTGGTTTAAAATGCTTAGGGTTAATTGTGCTTGAATTCAGTTATTAGACTTAAATATACCCACTCTGTTACAACAAACAATCTGGGAAGTAGGGAGGAGGACACAATGACCAAGCTCAAATTATTAAGTGCATGTGCATGACTTTTTAATGAAGCATAAGCAGGATAGCAAGAAGACATGGGAGACCAAGACAACAGTACAAAGTATCGGCTGGTCTTTTACTGTTTGTTCAATCAAAAAATTAGGCTTAGGTTTTTATTACAGACTCGTCTGCCCCTATGACTGTTAAGCAAAGATTATCAGATGAGTACCTCCATTATTTAAAGAATATTCCAGTATGATCAACAGTCTAGAAACACACTTGCTTATATTCCTCATTTGTCACTACTGTTTTTATTCTCATAAAAGCCCATTAATATCAAAACATGCTACAAAAACTATCATTTTAGACCCAAACGATTTTCTCCCTCGTCTAGTGCAAAGAAATATATTTTAACACTCTTTCACAGTTCAAAGCAACTCCTGAGCTCTTACTTTCTTTCCTCTAGGAATTAACTTTGACAAGCCAACTACATTTTACTGTGCGCTACCATGGGAGCCTGTTATATAAGATGTGTAAGATTTGCTCATTCGGGCCTTTTTAATACAGTACATTCTTCACATGGGACCAGTTAAGCCCAAAACAATTAATGAGCTAAACAGAAAATTACTCCATGAGATAAGTCTTTGTCTTTGTGTGTGTGTGTGTGTGTGTGTGTGTGTGTGTGTGTGTGTGTGTGTGTGTGTGTGTGTGTGTTTGTGTGT
>JBBPCW010000006.1:19671489-19681624 GCA_037974425.1 Phenacogrammus interruptus | reverse complement strand
GGTATGTGTGGCTATGGGGGGGGGGGGGGGGCTGGTGGGAAAAAGAGGATGGGGGGGTTGAGGAATGGGGTAGGGTCTGGGGAGGGTTGGTTTGGTGATGAGGAGGTGGAATGGAGTGGGTGGGATGTGTAGGAGGGTGATCAGGGGGTGGGGAAGGTTGGGTGGGGTGGAGGGGCTGGGGGGTGATTTGGTAGTGGGGTGGCTCCTGCCCCATGGTCGTAGGGGCCCATGCCTTTTTTTCAGATGCATCATTCAGAGTGATTACACAGTGGCAGCAGAATTCACTTGGATCTCTTATTTATCTTTCCCCATTTTCTGTCTTTCTATTGGCTCATTTCTTTTTCTCTTTATGATCACTTGTATCTATTTCTCTATTTTTCTCTACTGTCTGATCTGGTGTAATTATACATGAAATGAATTAAATAAATAAATAAATAATTCAGATAACAAGAGGGGCTTATACTGTTAAAGCCCGACTTGGCAAATCAAAGGTGTCTGGCACATCATGGCACCCAGCTTCACATTCTGCTTCCTAAGATGCCAGACATGACAGGTTATATTAAAAAAGAAAAAAAAAGAAAGAAAAGTATGTTCATATTCTACAAAATATTTTCCATAGGAGCCAGTCAGTGTACTTTTCTGATTTAATGGAAAAGGCAGCCATTCCAGCTTAGGCTTTTGAGCCTAAAAAGTTCAATTTTATCATTTTGGAATTGGGCCCAATATGGAATCTATAATATGGAATGATGAATGAGAGTGAAAATGTTCAATGGGAGTAGAGAGCTTGATTGGATTTGGTCTCTCTGAGTGGCTAGGATAACCCCCCCCCCCATCACCCAGCATAAAGACAGGGTGTCTGTTAGCTGTCTGCAACAGAATTAGCGTTAGCGTGATTACATTTTGTGTGTTAGTGGCAGTTAAAAGATGCAGGGCTTGCTCAGAGGAGCCTGTGTTGGGGATATTCTGTGATTGGGGGTGTCCAAGCTAGAGGGTGGACCTGGACATGAACAAACTAGACAGAAAATCTGAGAAAAAACCTGAAAATTACAGCTGAGTAAATCTAGTTACTACGCAAGGCTAGTTGTAAATGTTTGTCTGGGCATTCATAAATGAATAAATAGTTATACATTGTTAATGAATAATGAATAACTCCCCAACCTCATTTCAGTCATTCACATCAGTAAAATGCATTAGACAAACACCCCAACTCACATGTCCATCTTAAACATGACGGCTATGCGGAACAGCAGCATGTGGACGTCATTAGCAAGAGTGTGTATCATTTGCTTTCTTATTGAATGTTGTTTTGCAAAGTCTCATAAGCCAGAAATGGAATGGTGCTATTTGCTTTGGGCAGAATTTATTTCACTACCAGATCAGAATGACCATGCCTGATGATCCGCAGCCTATGCAAATATAACCTTGAATCCTGCCTGCCAGAGATTTGTTTGGCCCTAAAATCTGCAGCGTAATGAGATGGCGGCTGAATAATTGCGTCTGCTCCTCCAGGAATTGCTTCCCTTTTCTTCCGTGAGCACTGACTGATGGTATTAAGAGAAACAAAGGGGGGGCGTTCTTCTAGCCATTAAAATTTGTTTAAAAGATATCTCACAATTAATGAGCACATTCATGTCTCCATTAGAGTGTGCATATTTGTTGTTGTACTTATTTACTTTTTTACAACTTTCCTGGACAGCAAAACGACTGGTAAAAACAAGAAAAGTTACATGTAGAGAACTAATTATTAAAGACTACTTTCTTTACAGACACAGAATAAATCCACACAAGCTGTCTTAGTTGTCAAATCAGTTAAAACCATAGGCTGATTTAAAAAATATGACTGTAATTATAGTTAGACTAATATGCACTGCATGTCAAATAGTATCCAGGCACGCCCTCTAATTAGTGAATGTAGCTATTTTAAGGTGCAGAATGGGATGTTCTGAAAGTGACTATGTCCAATGGCATGCAACAGCTAGCAAAGTATAAAGTCCCCCAGCAGTGAGCTATGGAACAAGGGAACTGAGTACTCTGTAGTGATGGAGCTCCATCCAATACCTTAGGGATGAGCTGGAGCGGCGTTTGTGATCCAGAACTAATGCTACGCTCAGCTAGAGCTCGTAACTCAGACCAGCGATTAGGAAAAAAATCAAAGAAAACAAACCCCTTAACTGGGAATTCCTTCTCAGGCTGTCAGACTGGTGCTCTCAAGTTCAAGTCAATTACGTGACATCAAATCAATATACTCACATCATAAACCCTCTTCTCTACTTTCTTTTAAACATTGGTGAATATACTGGGTAGTTATGAATCAATCGTCTCTTGTAATTAAATGTCCTGGTATTCAACTGAATAAATCCACTCCAGAACCATAGGGAAGAGTGACACAACCCATTTAAAAGCCTTAAGACAGCACTGTCTGGGTGCCTTTGCTTTTTACTCGTTGCAGTCATTAGTCATGATGAACCTCTTCCAGTCATCCTTTATTCCATTAACACAGTTGCAGAATACATACACACACAAAATGAGTGGTGCAAATACCATTAGGTGCATTTGAACACTTATCAAGATTATTCACTTCAGCACATCAATTTTTAAATATGTCCAAGACATCATAATAAGAACCCCCTCTGGCAGATATTAGGGACTATTTTTACCCAAGTCGTGATATTTTATTCATGGCCAGCAGTTATTCATTCCCATGAATTCACGGTTCATTTTACCAGGAGTTGAGCACAATTTGTTAACCACACAACCCAGCAAGGAGCACAGTCGAACCTTGGGACCTTCATGAAGCCTCTGAGCTTTCCCAACAGCCCCAGACACTGTCTGCTGACATTTTTACAGTCCCAATAATATTATTCTACTACGACGTGCTGGCAATAATTATAGGATAAAACACCAGCCAGTTCCATCCAGGGCATTCTTGTTGTCTCTGAACTCATAAAATTGGAGAGTATTTGCATTGCAGTCTTTATTTTTTTAGAATTTAGAGTCTTTTTTCATCAGCTAGTCATGAATTCAAATTTGCAAGAAAAAAATTGGCCAGAATTGAGCTGTTGTTTTCATGCATCTCTATGTTCTTAATCAGAAATCTCACCAGAGGACCTCATTCGTTTATTTTCACATGAGTACTTTCCAGTTTCTCTTTGTCAGTTAAATTAAATAAAATAGACTGTTTATGGTTTTGGTTTTTGGCCTTTAAGGCCAACACAGCTGACAGCTCTCTTCTGATTGGCTGCCGATTCAGAAGGAAGTACTTTGAATAACTTAAGAGTGAATAGGTGTGGCTGAAGTGTTGTAATCTAAAAGAAAAATCATCATGAATCAGAGTCGAAGTAACAAATTACAACTATGTCAATGTAATTTTTACTGTACGTTACTGAAATTAAGTATTTCTGGGTACTTTTTCAAGTCTATAATATTTTGTTTTCTTAAGGGTTTACATGATGTTATCTACAAATTTTTAATTTGGCCATACCTTTATGTCACAGTTGATTTATTTTACTCCGTAATGTGATGAAGTAAATCACTTACACTACCAGTCAAAAGTTTGAACACACCTTCTCACTCAGAGTTATTCTCTGTTTTTATTATTTTCTACAATGTAGATTTATTTAGAAAACAATCAAAATGATGAAGAAACACATGGAGTTACGCAGGAAACCAAAAAAAGAATATGATTTGTAATAAGGTACTGATGGACCGTAGTTTTTTTTTACTTAATTAAGTGGTTCTTTTCATAAAGTGGAGTAGAACCGAAGTCAAATAGGATCACTAACTGTGTACCAACCCTCCCATCACAACAGTTGATCCCAAACACAAGCAAGAAATTCCATTAATGAACTCATTCTCGGTCGATCCGTCATGAATCCGATTGAAAAAATGCCGAGTGTGCAAAGCTGTCATCAGAGCAATAGGTGATGTTTTCAAAATTAACGTACAATGTAGCCAATAATAAAAATCAAAGGAAATCGTTGAATGAGAAGGTGTGTCCAAACTTTTGACTAGTACTGCATATATTTATCTTTACAGATGAAACATCCCCTGATGTTTGACCAGTACCATAAGAGGACTGTGAAAGTAGCCATTCAACCACCACTGATTGCTGGTCAGTTCGTCAGAAAAGTGTCACACGCCTCTAGACAGAGGAAGTGGTAGAGGACAAGAGTGAGCTACAGAACATTCACCCCAGTGCAACACTGTAGTGTTCAACTTACTTTGCTATGAAAGAATCACATAGACCATTTGCGCAAAGAGAGAAGATACCATATGCAAACCATATCTATAATATAATAATGATAATAATTCTAGTATACCATATACACGCTGTGTCTCATAGGTTGAAGTTGCATTTCTCAGGGAGTTCTTTATAATATATTTTATATCTCCTCAGTCATGGCAAGTCTAAAGGTTGTTACTTATGGATGAGCTTCCCAAGCATCTACTTGAGTAGAGATTCTCAGTACTCTTTGCTCCCTTGCTGGCCAGCCACAGCATTGAAACCGCTGACAGGTGAAGCGAATAATGTCTTGTTACAATGGCACCTGTCAAGGGGTGGGATATATTAGGCAGCATGTGAACAGTCACTTGAAGTTGATGTGTTAGAAGCAGAAAAAAGGATCTGAGCAGAAGTGTCAGACTGTGAGGGGTAGAGAACTAGATCAGAGCATCTTCACAACAGCAGGTCTTCCGGGGTGTTACTGGTATGCACTGGTTAGTTGATCTAAGAAAGGACGAGGGGTGAACCAGCCACTGGTTCATGGGTGTCCAAGAAGAAGGCTAGCCAGTCTGGTCTGTACAGGAGAGTGTCTGTACACAAATCGCAATAGAGTAAAAAGTTCATTCTGGTTTTAACAGAAAGGAGTCAGAACACAGTGCATCGTGGCTTGCTGTGAATGAGCCTGCATAGCTGCAGACTAGTCAGAGTGCCCATGCTGACACTGTCCACCATTAAAGGTGTATACAAAGGGCATGTGAGCATCAGAACTGGACCATTGAGCAATGGAAGAAGATGGAGAACCTGGAGATCAGATAACCACACTATGGGAAGGCAAGCTGGTAAAGGCAGTGTGATGTTCTGCTGGGATACCTTGCGTCCAAGCATTCATGTAGATGATACTTTGATATGAATCACCTACCTAAACATAGTTCCAGACTACATACAGCCTTCCATGGCAATGGTTTCCCAAATGGCAGTGACCTTTTTCAGAAAGATAACGTGCCCTGCCTCACTGCAAAAACTGTTCAGGAATGGTTTGAGGAACAAAGAGTTTGAGGTGTTGACCTTAAATTCCCCAGATCAGAATCTGATTGACCATCTGATTGTAGTGTTTGGCAAACTAGTCTGATCCCACTTATAGGACTTAAAACATCTACTGCTAACATCTTGATGCCAAATACCTTGATTGTTTTGAGCACTGTTTTGAGACCCACACACTATTATGCAGGTGGTTTGCTTTTATCAGTTTGTTGCTATGGTTGATTAGTGTATATGTAAACTGTTTTTTTGTGACAATACTGAGACAGTCGATACAAGACGGGCTATTTTTAAATATTTATTAATATATTTGGCCTGTTTTTACATCCCCCCCCCCCACTGAATGTATGTTTTTCCTGTATATCGAATAAAAATGTATTATTGTTTTACCAAAGGTGTTTAAAATGACAGAATATGGACAGTGTTTACAAACTGCCCATGTATGTCTTGCACATAAAATGTGAATTGACAATAAATCTCACTGTATTTCTTGAATCTCTAAACTACATCAGTTTTTTTTTTCACAAATGTTATCGTAAAATGAGAATCTCATGTAAAAATGTATGATTATATTCCCAAGGGTGTTCAGAATGCCACACTCACCTGTGCTCACAGGGAAATTAGGAATGTCCTCATAGCGGAAGACCTGCTTATTAGAGGCGCTTTCTGCGAGGAGGCCGAGTCCAGAGCCACACACGACAGCTATCTTCGGTCTGTGTCTGGTTCTGCTCATAAGCCACTCTGTGGTCAATTTGCACTCATCAAATGAGCAGCAACTGAATGAGGAGAGAGATAGTAATCACACTGTCAGAAAATCTGAACTTTTTAGGGTACAGAAGCGGTCACTTGTGTGGAAGTCTCAAGGGTACATCTTCAAGATATTTTTTTTGGGAATGTACTTGTACAGAATACCCACTGCGATTGTGTGTGTGTGTGTGTGTATATATATATATATATACACACACACATATATGCAGAGAAAGTATTTCACATTGTTCATACTGTGTGCTTTGGTCGACTCACGAGTGACTAAAAGCAACTACTGTACTTTAATTTGCTTTATATGGATAAAAGTATTAGGATACCCCTCTTTGTCAGGGTTTGGTCTCGGCCACTTACTTCCAGTGACGGGGAATCTTAATGCTTCACCATACCAAGACATTTTGGACAAATCCACACCTCATCAACTAAGCAGACAGACATAAATCAGGAAAATCCACAGCAAATCAAGACTGGATCAAACAAAGTTAATTATCGGGAACAACCAAACATGACGTACAGCTCAGAATTCAGGTAGAAAACAATGATTCAGCTACAGACACATTGCAAACAAAGTTGTCAACAATGAGCTACAGGTGTGTTTAGTTAAGGTGAGGTGGAGCCAGGACAGCAGCAAGACTGCTGAGATCATCGATCATAGATCAAAGATCAAAGATCAAAGACATAGATAAAAGACGAGCACAAGGGCATAATGATGCAACAGAGATTATTTAGCCACAATAAATGATGACTTTACAAGGTACAGGTGCAGGTAAAGGGGCGGGCAGGAGGTGTGTGTTGGGGGTGGAGAATGTTCAGTGATAAAAAAGTATAAGGTGTACGTTTTTGTCTCACATGGACACTCCACACCTCAGCACAAAGTATGATCAGTGTTCTTCTCAGTATTTAACCCTTTCACCAAGTAAAGCAATGTGGGAGCAGGATGTGGGGACGGTACCTTGCTCTAGGTTACCTCAGTTGTGCCACTAGCAGCCCTAGGATTCAAACCCACAGCCTTCTGAATAACAGGGCCACCCCTGAACCACCAGGCCACTAACTGACCCGATGAATCGAATTAATCTTAAGCAAAATGAATTCTGATTATTCCAGCTCTTCTACAATTTCTCCATACAACAACTACAAGACAGACTGCTGACACTTTTCACTCAGCTGGCAAAGTAGACAGAATCTCTGTTCCTGCCAGCCAGTGGCTTTGCCTGCAACTGGGTGACCATGTTACTAGGACAAAAGTCTTTGCAAATGAAGCACCCAGGCTTTGACAACCACTGTCTGTATTAAAACATATGAGAAGACAAATGAAACAAATTATTGCTAATTGAACCAACTGTTTTACATGCTGTGTGTAACCTAGAGCCTAGAAAGTTTCACTGATAAAAGAACAATTTTAAATCAGTTTACAACATTTCAAAATATTCTCCTCTGGATTGTAACGCCTAACAATGTTGTGTGTGTTGCACTGCATTGTCAAACAGAGATGAATTTAAATGCATCATACACATTAATATGATTTCTATACTAATATATATTTATCATTAATTAAATGAGACCATGAAACAAAACAGGTTTACCATGATTTTCCCTTGCTGTGCATGATTCCAGGTTGTGGAGAGGACAGGCAGGCGGTAGGACGGGGTGAAAACAGATAACAGTGAGAGAGAGTGAGAGAGTGAGAGAGAGAGAATATGTGGAAATGTTGCTTGAGCGTTCCTCTGGTATCTTCTCATTGGCTGAACGCGTGGTGGGAGAGGAATATTCACATGTGTTTCCAAGAAATGCTATTGCAATGTCCTTGCCTTTTCACCTGTCACCTGCCAGAAGCTGTACTGTTTACCAGCCACTGACAGTTTAGTGAAGCATATTAGTTTCGGCCAGTATTTATTCAATACATAGACTTTCATACTTAGGTGCTTTCATACATACTTAGGTGCTAAAGGTGTAAGGGAATCAATTGTTTTTTTGTGCTAGCCACTGGTCATATTGACATGTTGGCATACACTGGAGTCAGGAAACATCAATTCAAACACACAGAGCTAATCCACAGTTGACTGAAGAGCACACATAAAGCTGAAAGTGATAATTTGTCATACGTGAACACACCACTGCACACAGTGTGAACAGCACGAAATTCAACCTCTGTATTTAACCCATTCACCAAGTGAAGCAGGGGGCAGCCATGAACACGGCGCCTGGGGAGCAGTGTGTGGGGAGGGAACCTTGATCAGGGTACCTCAGAGGTGCCTAGCGGTCTTGGGGATCAAACCCGGACTTTCTGGTCGCAGGGTGAATGCCCTAACCACTAGGCTACCAGCTGCCCTACCAGTTCAGCAGAGCATTCTGTTTCGAGACAACGTTGTGAACAAATGTAATATGAATCTGGTCAGGAAAAAGTAAAAATTCTCTCTTTGTCGTGATGCTCACAAGCCCTGCATCATGTAAAGTCTCTGAGGATGGCTGTATATTATGGCAAACAAATCAGCTCATGTTTACATAGTAACCCAGTTTGTTTACTTAATTAATCATGAATTTCTCAGGAAATAATGATCACTACATTAAAAGGAAGTTTTCCCCAAATTTCTGCTAAGCTAAGCAATAAGCTATGTCATAAAACCCAAATGCTAGCCAAGTTCTTTGCCTGAAAAGAGTTTAATCTCTCAAAGCTTCCTCATGGAAAACTACTACCTGTAATTGTTATGAATATATTGCCAATATATAGGATAAAGAGAAATTGTTGCATGGTAGTTTTTGGTCTATGATCTTTCAGAGCTGCTCCACTTTTAACTACTTAACTTTAAAACCCTCTTCATCACTATTTACAACTCAATCATTGATTTCTGCAAACATTTTGCTCATTTTTTGATTTCCCCTCATGCATTGTTGACTAAGGGTATGTGAGAGTGAGCATCAGTATTTTTGTTCTGAACAGGCAAGTGCAGCTTTGAGTCCTCAGCTGAAGGTATAGAGGGCATATTCAGGCAAAGAGCTTGGCTGGCACTTGCTTTTTATGATTCCACACTGGGCAGTCAGCCATGGCCTGCTACTTATATACAGTGACCTACAGCTTTCCTTGGGATTTACAGCTGAACCTACAGTGTTCAGTATTTAATGGTTCTATGCTGACCTTCGTTCATCTGTGAGCTTGGCATTTTTTCAAGGTGCTCAATTTGCTTTTGTTCAGTCAAGTGCTGAATAACAGGCAACAACAAATGAGCCAGGCACTGTTTTTACTCTGGCTTTGCTGCTGAGTGCTGCAGTGAGGATTTCGAGTTTAGTCCTGAGCCCAGAGGAGCCGTATTACATCTCTCTCGAGCAGGTTTTCCCTACAGCCATGAGATGGATTGGCAGGCTTAGCTTTGGAGAGACGAAAATCTATCTGAATATACCTTTGGGTCCTGGACACCTGCTGCAGCCGTACCTGAGCCGCATACTGAACGGATACAGGGATGCTTTGAGCCTAAGATTTGCTTCTTATCACAGACTGATACACCCTTACATACCCATACACACACACACACGCACACGCAAGCTTCCCAAATTTTTTTGATGGCTGAAAGAGAACAGGGGTCAGCATTCTGCTTGGAGTCCAAGGTAACACCTGTTAATGTGTAACATGACTGATCTTACACTTATGTAACAGAAGTTTGTATCAGTCCTACAAACAGTCCGCACGTTGCCCACCAAATTCAAAGAGAGTTCGGTAGAACAGGGATCAGTCAGCTTTATCATGTCTCAGCTGAGAGGACGAGGGGAGGACGGCAGCCGACAATCTAAATGGAAATTGAACAGATGTTTCTCCTTGAGTGTGTACCTGTATGTTTGTCTGAGGCGGGTGGGGGAGGGCGATATTAACCTAGCTTTTTAATTAAGGACAAATCTGTTTTCACCTCATAAGAATGTGATTAGCTCATTATTTCTATAAACACTTCCTAGGGAAACAACTGCTTTTTAACTTCATGCTTCATGCTGGTAACTACAGTTTGCCACAAAGGGCTTTATTTTCATATTTAATGGCAAAATGCTCTTTGGATTTGAATACATTATGAAAATGTTTTTAGTGGTGACAGAGGGGGTGGATCTATATATATATATATATATATG
>JBBPCW010000006.1:19647152-19671389 GCA_037974425.1 Phenacogrammus interruptus | reverse complement strand
ATACTCAGTGCGCAGATGTTTCACTCTCTCTGAATTTCTGTCAAATGGTACCCGATACAGTTGCTTCATGTGTACTTTATTTTTCTTGAGGATTCGAGCTAATGTTGACAGAGAGACTTGTTGGATGTTATTGAAAATGCGGTCATCGTTGATGATATTGGCTTGGATTTCTTGCAGCCTGATACAATTATAGGCCATAACCATGTTCACAATGGCGGCCTCTTGTGCATGGGTGAACATAGGGCCCCTTCCACCTTGGTGTCCTCGACCCTCAATCCTATGTGAGAAATATACTGTATATATAAAAAAATACACATGCAGCCTACTGTCAAATGTCACAGTAAACAATATTGATGATAAATACAGCAAGCTTAAGTTTCAATGTACTGTGTGGTTAGCTTACCTGTTTTCTCAATGAAATGTCCGAATTACTGACGCAACAGTATTTCTGCTGAGATTTGGTTGAACTCTTTGTCCAACTTCCATCAGTGTCAGTCCAAGGTTGATAACATGGTCAATAAGTATTGCACGGATTTCTTGAGTCAAATTTGGTCCTCGTCTTCTTTGTTCAGGTTCTATCAACTCTTCAAGTCCCTCTCTACCTCTTCCTCTACCTAGGCCTCTTCCTCTACCTCTTTATCCTCTTCCTCTACTTCCTTCTTCTCCTCTTTGAGCCCCCCGTCTCTCATTCTCACTCTTCTTCTAGCTCCTTCCATTGTTGATGAATACAGGTGAACTCACCTGCTGCCTTTTATAGCACACCTGAGTGCTGCGTTTTCAAATTAGCACATGTGTGCTTCCACACCTTGTGGATGTGATTATCCAATTCGTTCATTAGTGTGGTCATTGGCAATCCAGGGCTTTGTAATGACAAGGAAGTAACCTCACAATCCTTATCTGTGTCTAAGGTGTCGAAATGTGTGTAGAGTTTTACAAAGCACTGTGTGTAATGTTTTGCAAAAAGAGTGAAGCAGACATTGTGTGTAATGTTGTGCAAATCTGTGGCGTTGTTTTGCTCCTTGGAGTAGAATTTTGCAAATTGTGCGGAAATTTTTATTTTAGAGTGTGAACAATCGTATAAAACTGTAAGTAATAAAAATTGAAGAATAAATAAATTTAAAAGAGTTTATAATCCTTGTGGTATCCTTCAGGTGCGCACTCTCCACGTTTACGGGAGAGTTTATTTTTATTTTGATTTTTTCCACGTTTATTTATTTACCTTTACATTTTCTTAAAGGGTAATGCATGAAATTGAGTTTAAAATGAAATTAAAATGTTCTGGGAACATATTTGGGGGTATATTTAGGATTTACACTATAAAATAGGCATTTTTAGGTATTTTTTAAACCAAAACACTACATAGTTATTCAATATACACAGGTGCTCTTGGAACGTAACTGTACAGTATATATAAATGTTGTCAGAAGTACACAAAATGAAACAAAAATGTGTAGTTTGGTAAACTAAAACATTTTGGAGTTTCTGTGTAAATTTGTGCCCATTCATTCTGTAGAGCATTTATAAGTTCAGGAATGAACGAGAAGTCCTGGCCCACAATATCCGTTGCAGTTCATCCCAAAGGTGTTGGATGGGGCTGTGGTCAGGGCTCTGTGTGTCCCAGTCAAGAAGCTGTTATGTTTTTTGTGTTTTTCATTTATTTATTTTTTTGCCACATGCGTGACACCGAACTGTTGTAAGTTTTGCTGATAAAGTCCCTTCATGACTGCATGCAAAGAAAATCATAGGCTGCTTGAACATCCAACAAGTTTTAAATATATGTGTTTTTCAGCCACTCTTGGTAGTAAACCCAGTGAGAGAAACGGACTGTACCTCCAGCACTCCAACAAGGCAAACCCCACAGAGCATTCGCACCATCATAATAATGATTGTAACATTCAAAGATATGGAACCAATACATTCAAAAGAATAGATTTTTAATGAATAACAAAATCTGCAAAGACAAGAAGCAATATCCAAAATGTAGCAAAGAGTCCCAATACCAGAAAATCCAATCAAAAGGCTTCAAGAACCAGTCCACAAAGCCAAAATCCAGAACAGGAGTCAGAGAAACACAGGAAATAAACACACAATTTTAAAGAGAGGCAGGGCTTTAGAATACTTCTCACTGGGGGATTGTCTCTTTGATCTATATAAACTGGCCTAGAATTCAGGTGATCCTGACCTCCTTGTTAAGGGTGTGTGCTAAATTCTTGAGGGTTGTCTCTTGGTCCCTGATTCCAAATCTGATCCAGGGCCATGCTTTACAATAACAGTAAGATAAACAAAGGCTGCTTAAGTTTTAAGGCTGCTTAAGTTTTGAATCAATTACATTATGCATACGCTGCATAATATGACTGCTGTATAAGTTGAGAGAACAAGTGGTGGTCCAAGCAGAATGTGTGAACTGGCTCAGAAAGCTAGACGCTGAAAGTGAATTAAGACCAATGAAATTTTGCAAATGTCACTCATGGATTGAAAGACAAAAAGGAATTATGAAGGTTGAGAATGTAAGTGGAACAGAGGAAAGGATTTTGTATCTTGTTGTGGTGACATCCTATGGCTGATTTGTTGGGTGAAAAACACTGGGTGCTGTTCTGAACGAGCCAACAACGTTTAATTCACACAAGCATGGATTGAGTCCTGAATTTTGATTGGCTGTTGTTGGTCATTTAGTCGAGTGAGCCAAATAAAGCTGTAGGTGATAGACATGCCTAAACCTTTTCAAAATGATTGTGGCTCTTGAGATTTTGAAATATGTCTGTTGCAGCACCCCCTATGGAGGAAATTACATGAACTTTTGTGTAAGAATGTGGTGAAGATACAATGTGTCTGATTTTGTAAAGTTTCATAGAAGAAAAAGGTTTTTGCATTGATGTTGTTCAGTAGCTGGTGTTGATCAACTCTTAATTAAGTAATCTGAATGACTTCATGTATATCCCAATTACTGAAGTTTGCAAGTGTTGAAAAATCTGAAGATGACCAGTTATTGCAATGTCGTTTTTGTAATTCTAACAAGCAACAGTTTTGCTCTTATGTGAAATCCTTTCTCTGCATTTAACCCATTCACCAAGTGTAGCAGGGGCCTGCCACCTATGAGGAGCATCCAGGGAGCAGTGCGTAGGGATGGGACTTTACTCAAGAGTAAGTGGTGACAGTAGCAGTGTTGGAATTTGAACCCACAACCCAACCGCTAGACCAGCACCTGCTTTTACAGTAAAATTTAGAGACAGTAGACTCTAAAGATTTCAAAATGGGTAGTTAGGGGTTGAAGTTGAAAGTAGTGAAAATGAGTAATTTATTGTTAGTAATATTGTCGTTTAGGATTCTCTATAGAGAGCAGAAGATTCATATAGCGCCTGAGGTCTTCGTTTACAGTAATGGGTAGTAGTTGAGTTTAGGGAGCTCTGATAGCTGGGAGGGAACTTTAATACCTAAATATGTGATGTGCTGTGGGCTTTGGGGGGTAGATGATCCTGTTGAGTGGGAGAATGGATAATTTAGTGAAGTTAATAGAATAATTGAAGATTTTTCAGGAGGGTGAGAGTGATCCTTGCTTAAGTATTTCTGTGTAAGGTGAACTTCTGTGATAGTAGTCCTATAGTATTAACAATGGGCATGGGTGAATTATATCACAATGAAGAAATGAATTCAATTTTATGTAAAGAAGAAATAAAAAAAAACTTACTCTGCATTCAGTGTAGCAACTGCTGTTGCTGCTTTCTAGTGGGAAGTGTAATGTATTTTCTAAAGTAGTCTGAGCATGTTGGTCGTTGAGTGTCTGTCTTTTCTAAATCCAGTTTAGGACGCATAAGTGATGGATCTTTAGTTCTGGTTCCTAAAGCTCTGATTATCATTTTTATGTCTGATAGGTGATAATGGTCAATGGGATCCTTAAATGTTTCAGCTAAGATGCATTCCTCAGAACTTCTATTAAGACACATCTCAGTTACCCAGTTTCCTGCTGGTCTTGTATAGACACATTACTCTTTGTTGTATGTGTCGTCCTGCAATATCTACAGCCAAGTGCATGTCATTCTCTAAGATTAGATGAAACATCCAATCAGCAGAGACTGATTGGGTAACAGAAGGCAATTAATCTGAGCCACATTCTCTCACATGTTGGAAACGTGCTCAGAAATCGCTGATGAGACCGTCATCATGAAGAAGGGCAGCTTTGTAAGCTTTCTGCTATTAAACCTGTGTCCTTTTACGTGTCCTTGGAAGATCACTACAGACTGGTGAGGCTTTTCATTCAGTGTCTTTTGTTCTGTGTGGCCTGGGGCATTACCTAGGAAGCACTGCATTATCAATCAGCTCATTTACTTTGGCTGGTCATGCCATGTGAGCAGAGGCGGAGAGAGCAGCTGGCCCTTCCATCGCCTCAGATGATCTGAAATGTCTCATAGCTGAATGAGACGCCGCCACAAAGCAACAGCATCCATATAACACTCAACTGAAAAACAGTGTTCATGGGGGAATGTGATTTTGGACAGAAATATAGCAATAAACCAATTTCTTTAACAAACTGTTTTCAAAGCTTGTTTTTTTTTTTCAAAACCACATTGAAAAAGATGACTCACTGCTGTTCTGCCCTGTGCAGGCCAAATATTTGGCCTGTCTGAAAATTAATCATGCAAGAATTGACCACATTGCCCCACCAAAGCCTGAGAAATTAGCATATTTATTCCTACTGAGGTCTTCCAGAATCTCTGAAGCGGTTCATCATTCATGGACTTTTTATTAGAACTAAGCTAATCAATTTTTTCTTTTTTGGCAATATTGTATATACGTTTTCATGCATTTTAGTGCAAAATACATTTGATATATTTTACAATATATAATTTATAATGTAACATAATTAACATAATGTAATATTAACCTAAATTTATAACTTGGGATGGTGAAACACTGCTGTTTGAAAGTAGCCAGGCGGTAGGTTTGAAAGTAGCCAGTCCAAGAATGTCATTTATTTCTCCTTGTTGCTTATTGGATGCTGCCCTTTGATGCATCTCTGGCAGGCGCAGTCCAGCATCTGCTCATCAAAACAGTTTCCCATGGAGCTATTTTGAGTGTTTCATTGAGTCTTCTTGTGTTTTTTGTTTTGTTCTTCTTAAAGCCCTGTATTTTTTATTACTATAAATAAAATCTATGTATTACTGTATATACCTGCTTATACCAAAAAAAACAACTGCGCATACCAAAGAAAATGCACCTGCATGAATTATAGTACAGTCTATTTTACATTCTAGCACTGCGGGAGACAACAATTCAGTGTAAACTGGAGAGTACAAATACATGTTTATCTTTTCATTTTCTATAAGGTTAATATATTAAACTGAATTTTGAATTAACTGTGTTAAAAGTGTTTTGGGAGCATGTTTGGGGGCATATTTACAGTTTATGCTATAAAAATAGGCATTTTACCATGTCCCTTTTTCACCTTTCTGTTTCAGTATGACTGTGTCCCAGTGAACAAAGCGAGCTCCATAAAGACATTGTTGGATGAGTTCGGTGTGGAAGAACTTGACTGGGCCACACAGAGCCCTGACCGCAGCCCCATCCAACACCTTTGGGATGAACTGCAACGGATATTGTGGGCCAGGACTTCTCGTTCATTCCTGAACTTATAAATGCTCTACAGAATGAATGGGCACAAATTCACACAGAAACTCCAAAATGTTGAGGAAAGCTTTGCAAGAAGAGTGGAAGCTGTTATAGCTGCAAAGGGGACCAACTCCATATTAAAGTCTATGTGCTTGAATACTGTGTCATTAAAGTCCCTGTTGTTGTAATGGTCAGGCGTCCTAATACTTTTGTGCATATAGTGTATATATAAAATAGGTTCTGCTGAACGGCCTCAGTTCTGCAGGCCTTTTATTTCATATTTCTATTTAAAATAGTTACATAGTCCCTGTTGGTGTAATGGTCAGACTTTGACTTTGACTTGACTTTGACATTCGTATATTTACATTTGTTTTCTTTTTTTGTATTATGTGGAAAGATGCTGTTTTGAATCTTGATTGTGCTACCAAAGGGTCAAACATTTACAAAGAAATTACTTTTTCTTAAACTGTGCATTATAAACAGTTTCTCAGTCCTCGCCCACATGGGTACATGGGTGTTTTTAAAATGTGGCTTTTTTTCTGTGCATTTTGGCTTTTCATCCACCTGCACTCAGAACTGACCTTTTAGAAAATTCCTTCCAGGGTGAAGATTTTCAGAAACTCTGTTATAAGTGCTGACGTGCAGATGGGAAAAAAATGTGTTTTTGGCTTGTAACTTCTTTTACCGTTCTAAATGTCCTTTGATTGGCGTCAGAGTGGGCCATTATCTCCTTTCTTTATGCAAGGTTACATTAGACATTTCTCTGCCTGTGTTCATGCATTCTTATGGTCTTGTGAAACATCGTCAACCACCGTCCAAATACAGTTCCAGTTCAGAGTCCATGTCTAGCCAAGTTCAGGTCAAATACCTCAGTGTCATGCATTTTATGAAAATGCATCAGGAGGTTAACGTGTGTGTGTTTGGGTAGTCAGGATTGAATAGCAGTAGCAGCAATGGCGGAAGAGGAACTTCCACATAGCTGTACATTTTAAGCAAGCAATACCTGATCCTATCAGTTTTATTTTGGTTTGAATTATTTTGCATGCCCGACTCAGCAGACACAAACTGCTTGCATCATTACTATACACTTCACCCCTTAATTTTACCCCTTAAAATTACCTTGTGTCCTTTAAGTGCACAGATTAAAGCTGATTATGGGGTAAAACTACTGAATTGTCCCCTTACGTTTTCAAATTTGCCCCTTAAATAGTAGAACCTCCTGAATTAATTGCTTATGTTTAAGATTAAGGGGTTTCGCACTGGCTTAAATCCACTTTTAAGGTAAGATTAAGGGGTCGGTTTCACAAATGAATGAATTTTAATATAGTAAATAATCTTATTTGGGTGTAATAGTAGTAGTTTCATGACTTAGTGCACTATGTAGGTAGCTCTGGATTGGAGTTAAAGTCAGCATGGGCGCCGTAGACATTATAGCAGATGGGACTTTTCCAAATCATTCGTTTCATTCCCCAACTTTTTGCGCTCTTGTTGCCTGGTAATTGGATTTACTGGATTTTGGACTCTTCACTATGTTTTGGATATTGTTCCTTGCCTTCGCCAACTTTGTTTATCATTATATCTCAATTCCTAGGAAGCTGTTTGAGAGCCTACAGGCATGCTCATGCTAAACTGAAACAACAGCATGAACGAGGTTCTGGGGTGTATTCTTTATCTCTCTGAGCAACACTGAATGTTTTTCACTGATACCCAGATAGAAAAACATCTGCTGTTAAAACTAGCACTAGTGCATTAACTTCATGGTAACATTATTTGAAAAAGTGATAAACAGCTGCTGTTACTAATAAAATGATTTCTGTGTAAAACACCCTTATAGGGACATGTGTTGCAGGTACATGTTCTCAGTTTGTTAACATTATCTATTTTAATATGCTTCCATAAAAAGTAACCCAGTAGGTAGCTGAGGAAGGTAACCACTTCAGTTGATTCAGTACACAGCTGTGAGGTTAGTTTTCAATGTTCCTAAATTCCCACACACTACACCTCTACCACAGAACCGTCACTGGCTCCCTGTGGCCGCTCACATTAAGTTGAAAAGCTTAACCTTTGCCTTCAAGGCCAAGAATGGACTTGCACCTCCTTACTTGTCTGCACTGATCAAGCGGTGTGTCACTTCTTGTCCTCTCAGAGCTTCAAGCACTACTCATCTTGAACACTTCATAGCTCAATAAAAGAGGAAGACATGCATCAAGACTCTTTTCAATCTTTGCCCCTCAGTGGTGGAACTAACTCCCTCTTGCAATCAGATCTGCTGAGTCCTTCACAGTCTTCAAGAGTCGTCTGAAGACCCACCTCTTCAAGGAGCACCATGTTGACTAACCAGTCTTCTCGCTTATCTCTCATACATCTTTTTCTGTATATTTGAAAAACCTCAGCTTCTATGCTGTGTTCCTCAAACCATTCCTGAACATTTTTTGCAGTGTGGCAACATTATACCACTAAAAGAATCCATTGTTTACCAGGTTTACTCAGCACATAAAAAACAACATGATTCATTAGACCAGACCACCTTCTTTCAGTGCTCCATAATTTAGTTCTGAATCGCACATGTCCATTGTATGCAGGTGACAGAGGTCATCATGGGCGCTCTGACCGGTCACTCTGACTGGCTACGCAATGCACTGTTTGTTCTGATCATGATGTGTGTTCTATTATAGACAGCAATAACTTTTTCAGTAAGTTGTATTACAGTAACTCTACTGGGGGACTGGACCCAACCAGCTAGCCTTCATGCTCTTCAGTAGGCCTTGGGTGCCTGTGGCCTTGTCACCGATTCACGGGATCTCCTGTCTTGGACCGTTTTTGATAGATACTAACCACTGCCTCAAACACACCCAGAACTGACTGGAAGTATTTCAGCTTGTGTGTGAAGCACAATACAGGGCAGTCAATCATGGCAGAACCTGTTTAAAAGTCACAGTAACAAAAACAGCCTATTTTATTATAAGGGCTACAGAGAGGTTTGAATTTAAAAATGAATTACGACTGTTTTTGGTGCATATAATCACATAGACATAAGTGGACCTCAAGGGTAAAAACAGAAAACAAGGATATGGGCCGTTTAATGAGAACACTCAAATAAGATTTCATGTGTGTACTTCATAAAAACACATTACACACAGCAATAAGGCTTATAATGTGAACATTGTCTGTGATCAAATTTTGTGACCTGAGGAAGGGTGGCTCACATATTTCTTAGGTCAGTGTCTGTTTTACTAACAGTTGGATCACATTGACTGCTGATGCACATTTTAAACAATTGTGCCTCTAATTCATAACCATGTTTCATTGCAAAGATACATTTTAAGTTGCTTTAGCTTTGTTACATAGTTATGAAAATATACCCTTTAGTTTTTGTACTTTGGTGAACAAAAATATATATTTTCCAGGTGATGTTTAAGAAAATCACCTGCAAATACAAGTGTTTCTTATGGAGTGTTAGCTATTTTATTTGTAGGTTTTCAGGAAGCAACGTTTTTCTCCAGTGAGCACAAGAGGGGCTAAATTACTGCGGAAAGCACAACTCAGCCCACCTGCAGCCTCCTGCGTGCAGTACAGAAGTCAGTGGCTCACCCTACAGAGAACAGCACACGCCGCTTCAGGGGGTTAATTAGAGCAGTGAGTGGTTTCCAACCATGGCCTGTTGATTTATTACTCACCACTGTGGGCTGTGGGGCGTTACCATGGAGAAAGGTCAAAAACAATCGAGTGGTTAATCTACGAGGGCATTTAGCTCATAGGAGACGTATGCTTTGGCGTTTGAAGAGCAAATCGTCTTGAGCTATCAACTGGAGGGTGTAGAATGGGAGCTATATTAATGCAGGACAGCATGTAATGACCCCTAATACAACAGAGAGCAAAGGCCACAAGCAGGAAACCCAGGTGCGAGACTTTTAATGTGAAAAATGTTTTAGGTTTCTGTTCAGTACATTGAGGGATAAGAGGATAAGAGGATAAATAAAGGATAAATACACATTGCATTGATGTCACAGCGCATTTTTGCAAAAGTATAAAGGGCCCTAATAAAGGACATTGATTTTGAAGATGAAAGTAAGTTCATATCCTGTACAGGGAACAAACTTCTATATGGCATTTTGCAAAAGTGTCATGATTGGGGAGGCTAGTCCTCCTCAACCATGAGCTTCCTCTTAGAACAGACAACGCGTTCAGGCAGGAATCCATGCTGAGTCGTGCGTTTTATTCTCAAAACCAGAAAAACAAAACCTGGCGCTATGGCCACAAGAAAACAGAAAAGTAGAAACAGATACAGGCTCAAAATGAGGTGAATGAGGATGATGGACAGATAACGTGGTTTAACACAAACAGACCTTAAATACAGAAACAATAAGCAGCTAAACACAAGACAGCTGGAACCTAAGAAACACATAAACAGAAAACAGATGTAACCAAGACATGTGACCAAAGAAACAAAACAGACTGGAATGTCAAAATAAAAGACCCCAAAACATGAACAAGCAGAACAGAGAAACCAACACAAAAGCAGTGGCCCTCACCGGCCACTGGCCGAACCGTTACAAAAAGTCTGAAATAATGCACAGGATACATTTTGCTATATTTTTCCTGTATGTTGAATTCAGTAAATCACATGCAAATACAGAATTCAGTAAATTACCAGTGATTCAAATCTACAGAAGTGTGATCTCCGTAGAAGAAGTGCCCTTTTTATCGGTTAGGGAAAAAGAAGAAAAAGACCAGGGTATGTTTCTTGCACATGTCTTCAGAAACATTTTCACCAGACATGATTTTTTGAACATGTTATTTACTGTCTACACGTTTGATTAAAGACAAATATTTTACCAGAATGAAAACCAAATATTGTAACAGAGGATAAAGAAGAACTAGCATCCTATACATCAGCCGTATGAATCAAACCAGTTATTTACTATTATAAATGAGCAAACATTGAGCAAATGTAAATATTTGCAGCATGATCACAAATCATATTGCCGGAAAATCGGAAATGGTGTCTTCCTCAGAACACAAAAATGAGGAACGTGACCTCGAACCACACATACTAAAAGCCGAGCAAAAACAGAGGGCTCTCTTATTTATAAGAGTCTGAAATGGACACAGAAGAGAGTAAAATATTACAGCCATTTAGTTCATCTCTTCATACAGTGTAGCAGTAGAGGAGATGCCCAGTGCCTGCTGACTCTAAAAGCCACCAGGGCAACACTTGGATCAGTGTGGCGACTGAACTGGACATAACTGTGTCATGCTGTCAGAACGCTTTTTGCTTTCATGCCACAGGTGAGCACCATGACTCATCTTCAGTGAAGAATGAAAGCCAGTTTGATATTGAGCTGAAATCAGGGAGATTAGCCATGCTAGCATGCCATCTAAGGATGTCAATGGTGAGAATGGCAGGTCATTGATGCAGGAGGAGATTAAGGTTCCTCCCCATCCTTCCTGCTGTCTGGCGGTCTCCTGTCATTAGAAATCTCACTCAGGTACTCTGAAATGGAGGGGAACGGACAGGCCGAGCTCTGATAAGCGAACTCTTTGAGGTGCGTTTCACCATCATCGCTCAGCCATTTCTCATACAAATCCACACAAGCACGACATCCTCCTCTGTCACAGTGAATAGAGCTGTTAGACTTATAAGAATGTGATCCAGCTGGTAGCCAATGTTATTAAAAGATAAGATGATGCCCCTCTTTGCTGTGAAAGGGATGTAACATTAAGACTCACTTGTAATGATACACATGTAATTTTAGGGCCATGTTGTAACTTTTGAGGGTACATTTATGGTGTTTGTACTTATACTAAAATTGTTCAGGACAGTGTACAATCTAGTCTTTTTGTAATTTCTAAAAATGTACCATGGGAGCCGGAACCATTACAGCAGGACCATTATAGAACCATTATGTCCAACCAAGCTGGATTCTGGCCCTCCAGAATTACGGTTTGCTATCCCTGCTCTACTCCCCCACAGAAAAGGACCACCATAGGACCACCATCATTCAGATAATTATTTAGTGGGGGGACTGCTCTCAGCACAGCAGTGACTCTAACATGGTAATGGCAAATAATCCAAAGTGCAATTTCAAAACACAAAGTATGGGCACAAAGTGGGGCAGCTGGTAGCCTAGTGGTTAGGGCATTCGCCCTGTGATCAGAAAGTCCAAGTTCGATTCCCAAGACCACTAGGTAGTGCTGAGGTACCCTGAGCAAGGTACCGTCCCCACACACTGCTCCCCGGGTGCCGTGTTTAAGGCTGCCCCCTGCTTCACTTGTTGAATGGGTTAAATGCAGAGGAAGTGTTTCGTGCTGTTCACACTGTGTGCTGTGGTGAGTTCACGTATGACCGGATTGTCACTTTCACTTATAAGCACCATCAGTTTTTGCCAGGCTAAAAAGAATCCTACATAGTAGGTGTTCAAGGTACAAATGAGTAATGATTACTAAATATGGTTCATTTGTACACAATCTATCCTTAATATGGGAGTAACATCTCCCACTAACTTCAGTTTTCCTTATCTAATTGCCCAAGTGTATTCCAAGTAATTCCATGTAATTACTTGAGTAAGAACTGAAGTACTTCCTATGTGTGGTCAGATAAGCTACATTACTGTTATCCAGTTGTAACAGTGAACATATCATCAGTAATTATATAGTTACTGTGTCCATTGTTAATGTCCCTGCATGGGGACACTTAATAATAAATGGGACCTCATTTGTTGCGTCTGACTTATTTCCATTTGTTTTGATATCTGTAATATCAGAAGGAATGAGTGTGTTGGTCATTAAGGAAAAATAATTCAACACACATCAAATCTCCTTCTCCCTGAAGAGAAGACCTGTTCTCATCTTTCTCCACTTACACGTCCCATGGCCTCATACTCATTCACTCTTGGCAATTAGGCGTTATTGGCATTTTGTCTATGGTGATTGTCCATAATTAGGAACATTAAAGTAATTACATTTAATGGCAGGAGGTTTATCAAGTTGCATCATCGGTTTAGTGAGCAATTTTGCCTGCTTCATTTGCATATAACGTTCAGCCCATGTACCAGATTCATTAATGCTGTCGGTTCTAAAGAAGAATTACAAACAAGAAAGCATTGTCCATTCGGCTCCCTGCTGTCTATCCATCTCATTTTAAAGCAGGGTGTCAGGGTGGCATCAGACTGTAGCTTAAAGGACATTGATTCATTAACTTTGCCTCTAATCAACCTCAAAGCCTGTGCACGGACTGTCTTTTCCATGCATGGCAGCACTGGATGCTCAGTGCTAATTTTAGCAAAGCCACAATTTGTTTTACAAATGGAACGCAGTTTCACCATCTATCCTCATGAAGGCCTGAATGTTTCAGGCAGAGGAGGCACACATGGTTTTTTGGTGAGCTCACTATCCTTGAACCCTTAAAAAACAAAAGGGACGAGCCTCTCGGCTGGTCCCTGACAAGTCAGGGAAGGTTAATGGTTGTGTATTTCAGAAATGTAATTCATTCTGTTTCAGCTTATCAGAGAGTGTGTGCAATGTGGCTTTGCATATCTTTGAATTCATTAGGACCCATTAGTGACAGGGCTTGTTGGAGGCTGATCCGTCGTTTCATTCAGGATGGGTGGGCCTTTTGTCCCTCAAATGCCAAACACTTAACACGGAGCCGCAACAGCACGGCCTTGTCAGGCAGAGGTCAGGCCACAGATGACAACAAAATGAGGCAGACAAGATCAAAAAGAGACGCTGGAGTTCTAAGACAGACTTCAATAGAATATTGATTAGCAAGTCCATACGGTAAGGGGACAAGTGTTCAAACACTTTTGTTTTTGTCATTTAATAAACTTGCACATATTGGGGTCAAAAGGTGAAAATGCTTCTATTTTGCATTTTTATCAAATTTAATACAGTGTTTTTCATTATAAACCATGTATCATTCAAGATACACAATTTATTAGTATTTGATGTACACCTCCATTTGCTGTGATGTTAGCAAAAGGGGTGCATACCCTTATAGTTCATGTTATTCCAGAATGATTATGCAATATTCCAAAAAGCATCTTGTGAAGTATAAAAGGTTTGGCTTTCTCTGTTGAAGTGCTCCCAAAAATTCTTAATGGGGTTTAGGCCAGATGACTAAGAAGTGGTTAATACAAAACTTTATTATATAGAAAGTACATCTCCTCTGCCAGGGTGCGGTGGATTCTTTGCCCAACTCCAAAGCAAATTTGTCTGTTTGTATCATCTTTTCTTTACTACATGCAATGTAAAGTATCCTTGAGCTCTGGAAAGGCGCTATATAAATAAAAATGATTATTATTATTGTTGTTGTTGTTGTTGTTGTTGTTGTTGTTGTTGTTGTTGTTGTTGTTGTTAAAGCAGGCAAAACACCCCAGACTGGAATATTTCCACCACCATACTGTTGGTTTCATACAAATCTCAGACTTGAATTCATCAGTAAATGTAACTTTTCCAGTCGTCTACTGTGTTTTGCCTTGTTTACCCTCCTTGGAGTTGTTTGAGAGATTGCTACTCATCCTTTGAGACCACTGATACATAGCCATATCTTTTGAACCCAGTTTTTCCGACTGGAGTCGCTCACTCTTTATTCAGTACGTTCTGTATCTGGGCAGGAGTTGCTGTTCTGTTTCTCAAGGAACAAATCTTTATGTATTGACCAAGTATGGATGTTGAGAAAACCCCTCTTTTTTTTTTTACAAGAAATATTTGACTTTTGATGGATTTCATTGATTCTGATTCCATATTTCCCACTGTCACAGTGCTACTCAGTAGTTCGGACAAAACCTGAAGCAGCATTGTATTTGTAATAGGTAACAATGACTGCAAATACATGAACACTTTTGCAAAACTGAGCAGGATAAATGCACTGGAAGTATATAAAACAACAAAAACAAATGCTTTAAATAATGGAACTGGAAGAAATATACATTTAGCTGGGCTTTCTGAATGGGGAAATAATGCTGACCAGGTGTAACCTCAAAATGGAATAAACCCCGTGAGCCTCTAATCTGCTCATAATGAACTGTTTCATCGATGAGAATTCTCAGTGTAATTTGGCTATGTACAACAACGAGAGAAGCTGTCAACATTGAGTTTTTACGCATGGCTGCCCTGAGCTGTTCTGCTATCAGCTCACCAGACTGTGCAGAAAGTTGGGAATCTGCTGGAACGTGGCATATACTGCTCACAGTGCTGACCTACCATTCAGTAGATTATTGTAAAATTGCTTAGTGCCTAAAAAAGACTGAGTCAGTTTTCTATAATTGTTCTCCTTATATAAAGTCATCTATAAACTGTATGTGCACAGGTGAAAAAGAGGGCTTCAGGCTGTGAAGATACATACTCAGATACATACTCACTGTTACTTCTGTTACACTGTTACTTCATTCATACAGCTATAGAAAAAATAAGACTGCGTCATTTATTTTTTCTGGTTATTGCTTTTGTAATTTGTGGGAGTGTGTCTGTGTAAAATGTGCATGTCATCACTGCTTTATACACTTTTGACCTCAGATGATTCAAAATTTTAAACAAAGAAATGTCTGGAGGAAATGTAAAAACAATGCCTATAAATAATTTATACATTAGACATGTTGAACTACACAACATTCATACATTATTTTACAATTGCAACAATTAAAATAGTGACGTTAAGAGCACAGTGTGACTCAGAAACTGAATCAGGAGTGAAGCTGCTGGAATACAACACAGAGAAAAGCTGCTATACAAACACTACTGCACTCACAACACATATGTGAAGCTGCACTTCTTACCTTTTACCCAGCTCACACTGCAATAGTTCATAAAATAATAGCAACCTGTGCATTTACTCACACATACTGCCGCAAACCATACAAACAGTGAACAGAAAAAGGAACAGTGTCTCTTATTTTTCTCCATGTCTGTGTGTAAAGCTGTGCAGATAAGGGATCAAGTTGGTTTGGTGGCTGTTATTGTTTTTGTCATTTGGCCTTCAGCCAAGTTTTGTGTAAGAATGCTGTCCAAGGTGCTGAATTCAATGGTCACCTGAATTTTAGCACCCAAGTTTTGGATGGCTAAGTCTGTGCACTGCTGCTTCACCTGCACACACTCATCAAGCTGCCTCTGGCTCCCCCCTTCAGAGACCTGTAAATGAATACCCCATGTGGGCTCACTGAAGTCCACTGCCATGCTCTGTGGGCCTTACTGGCTCAACATTTTGCTAAAAACGATTGTTGTTGAAAAATATTCCTTCATCAAATAAACAGTAGAAGAGAAGACACTGAGGACTTCATTCTCCATGAGCTCATGATTTTATTCTCTCGGCCAAGAGAGCTCACATCATACAGAGTGCATGCAGTCTGCAATATGGTACAAAGCTGGGAGCATCACTGACTCTTTTATAGTTGTTGCACCAGCACACTCTGCAAAAACAATAATACTCACAGCTGCCCTTACAGTAAAGAAAACAGGATATTCCTGCAAACACATTATTTATCAGTCATTTTCCATAACAAAAAGTTATGACACTGATGTTCAGTTATACACATACTTTGTATAGTCACTATAGAAAAGCACTGCCAATGGAAAATGAGCCCAAACTCACCATCACTAACACCAAGCATTGAGCTGTGGTTGAATGAAACTGCTTTGGACTGATTAAGCTCTATTCAAAACCATTGGCATTCCATTAGATTGATTCCATTAGTTAGATTGGCCTGTGTGATCCAGAACTCATCCAACACCAGTACCTGACCTCACTCTTTGTGCACAGCAATGTTCCAACATCTAGAGTAAAGCCTTCAAAGAAAAGTAGCCTCCCATTAATATAGAGAAGAAGTTGTGGACAAGTAGGCATCTACAAGCTTTTGGATGTATGGAGTAGATCTGTAGCATCAAAATGTTACATACTGAAATCCAACTGCATTTACTGCCAACATTACTATAAATTTAATTTAACAAATTTGATAAAATAAACGAATGGAAAAGCACCTTATCAGTCTGTCTGCAAACTGCTCTGAAAAGAAAATCAAGGACAGATTAAAGCTTTTCCTACTCAGAGGGATCTATACACCGATCTTCAATTATCCAGTCAGGTTCTGATTCGGTGAGCTGTGCTGTACGTGCAACTCTGTCGGCCATTTCTGCACAGTGTTTACACTCTATTTTATAATTTCACGCATGAGCACACACACAAACACACTGTCACACATACACTGTAGTCTGGTCAACTTGTCTTCGTCAGCCTCTTCAAGCACAGGTACAGTAAGCTGGTGCACCTGTGAATAAAAGCAGTAAACATCAACATACTTTTGCCTTTTTAAAGACACTTTGTTCAGAACCTTGTTCAAATCATGGACGTCTCAACCGTGATTCCAGCATGATACTGAGAAGTGAACCCTCATGATAGAAGGTACTTGAATTTGGCTCGGGGAAGTGCAAGAAATAGGTCGAAGTACCAGTGACAGTGATGACGTGAATGGGACAAATGTGTTGATGTATTGATGTGACCCACAGTGAAATAACCACCTTGTGCAGCAGAAACCATACAATATTGGAACATGGAATGTGAATGACCTGAACGCAGGAAAATTTGACATTGTGAAAAGGAACATGAAACGAATGAACGTTGATATATAAGACACACTTCTATTCCAGTGAGTATGCGGTATATTACTCTGGAAATGACGCCACCAGACAGTGAGGAACGTGCTTCATCATGAACGAGAAACTTGCCAAAACCATAGACAGTTATTAGCCACTCCCCAACTGAACAACAGCTGTCCAGATCATAGGGAAACCCTGTGATGCGATGATTCTGCAAATAAACACCCCAGCACCAGACACACCTGCAGAAGAAGTAGAAGAGTTTTATGGTGAACCTCAGGGTGTTCTTAGCCAAACACCCAAGGAAGACATTATATTAATGTCAGAACCCGAAATCATTTATATTATTTGGTTTAGGAGAGCAGAATGTATCCGGACACCAACTGGTTCAACGCTGCCAAGAATGTCACCAATACTTCGTTTGAACAAGTCAAGTAAAGCCAAGTCGAGTCACGTAGGTTTATCATCCAGAAAGTTCTCAAACATCTGATCATGAAAGTCCAAGAAGAAAGCAGGACGGTTGGCAAATATGTCAATATCAAGATCAATAATGAAGAAATTGAAGTGGTTGAAGATGTTCTCTTTCTTGGCTCCTAAGATCAAGAAATGAGAGTATGAACCTCACATGAAAGAGCCGTGTCATCAGCCTCTTTTCCCAATACCAACATATGACTGTGAAACCTGGACACTAAGAAAGGCAGTCATGTGATTAATCAATGCAATTGAACTGTGGTGCTGGAGATGCCTGTTGTGCATTCTGTGGAAATGTGAATTACTCACTGGAGGCCAAGCTAACAAAGTAAAAGCCTTTTTACTTTGGTCACATCATGTGAAGCAAGTCACTAGTGCTTCACATAATGCTTGGAGTGGTCAGTGGCAAAAGGGAAAGAGGCCACCCAAGAACTTGCTGGCTAAAATCCATCCTGGATTTTTAGGCGATATGGCCTAAAAATAAAGTCTCTAATTTTTTATTTTAATCGATTTCCCCCTCTCCTCCACAAAACCGAACTACAGATGACAAATAAATGGTTCAAAAAAAGTTTATTATTAACTTTATTTTTTTTTTCTTCAATCTGACACGTACTTTGGGTCTAAAACTTTTAGCATGTTAATGAATCCTAGCTTTTCCACAGTATGTAAAGGCACCATATCTACATCACGACAGCATTTGTTATCGTCTTCCACCGTGCCCTATTCTTAATATATACTCTCTCTGTATGTGCGCTTGTGTACACAATGCAGTCTCTGCCTCTCGTTCACAACAAGACGAGAGACACAGCAGAGGAGACAGACACATTACATTTGTGGAGATACTTCACTCTAGACCAGTGCTGGACTGGACATTGGGCATACTGGGCAACCTGCAATGTTTTCCTTTTAGATGATATTACACGTTATAAAACACTTGAAATGGGCTTTACTCTATAAGAAATATCAATGCTCTATTACGATTCGTCTTCATTTTTTTTTAGTCTTTTCTGAAACACGTTGAGTGGCTGTATATTCTGTCATTTTCTGGTCAAGACATAATGTACTGTAGCATGCCTCTGTGGTTTATCTGAGATCATGCCCTGTTAATACTTGCAGTCAAGCAGGCAGGTCTCCAGAGAGGCTCCAACCATTTTAGAAAGAAATAGACCTTCGGTTAAGCATCACAGCTTTTCCTGCATTAGCCACTGCTCACACAACACATTATAATGCGAGTCATAAATCTTACGAGATTGTAAAAGGTGATAATCTGCAGTTCGCTCTGTATGGAACTTATAATTTACAGGCTTCCAAGAGGTGAATGAAAACAGTGAACACAAAGGGAAGGCGGCGGAGGGTGAAAACGAGTCTGTAATTACCTCTTTTCTCCCTCAGGATTCTCTCCCCAAGACATCAATTATGCCAGCTCAACTTCAACTTTCGTTTAGTGGTCCTTGTGCAAGGAGTGGAACGGTAGACAGAAATGAATGAGCACTGTTTTGCGGCATAGCTGCTCTAAGATTAGAACGGATTAGTGTGTTTTGGCCTGAACATGCTGCGTTAGTGTAGGGAGATTTAATTGACTGATAGAAACCGTAGCTTGTAAGGGTCATCGCATCATGCCTGAGGTCTTCCACTATTGTCACAGTCAGGTGAAAAACTTTAAGCTTTTCTACATAATTTAAAAGGCCCAGTTGCTCTTTAAATTGTCAATCTTATCCTGAACAGACCAACAGAAATTGTACAAAGTGGAATGAACATGTTACATTAATGTGTTACATTAAGGTCCCCCTACCTCTGAGAGTTACCATTAAAAAAATATTTATTATTATTATTGATAATAATTATTATTATTATAAACATTTTATTATTATAAACATTTTATTATTATTATTATTATTATTTTTTTATTATTATTATTATTATTATTATTATTATTATTATGTTTTGGGTGTAAAGGATTGAGTTTTGCTCTCTTTCAGTTTTTCTTAAATTCAAACACTGATGTAAACTGCATGAAGGAATCAACCTGTATACTTCAAAATCTTTTCTTTGACCAGTAATGTAGGACTCAGGAAGGAGGTAGCAGGCAAGGATTTTCTGTTAGGAAAAGCAAGGATAGGCTGAGGCTACGGCTGAAGTAAGAATAAGGCACTACGCTAAAGCTAAACGTTGGAGTAAAAACTTGACTCAGAAAGATGGAGTAGCAGTATAGTCGGAGCACTGTGGGCATGCAGCTGAGGATGAGGTGGATCCAGACACGGACAGAGGAATAGACTGCAGTTTGTCAAACGTTGTTAGGTCAAGGTATTCTTGCAGCCTCTAATTTGGTCTGATCTGGTCCACACTGCTGTTTTTTCTTCCACTGTATTTAAGATATTGATCTTGACTAGTTAGCTGTTTCCCTTAATATTGTCTGGTGAATTTATTCATTGACAACTCTATACAAACCCCTACTTTAAAAATATTTATGTAACAATAAGTGAAAATATACCCAGCCCATGACTACTTATATAATACTGAGTTTACGTTCGATTTTTTTCCAGACAGTTTGCACGCATGCCGTTGAACAATACTAATGATATCACAATGTTTTAATGCATAACATGTACTAGTAATACCTAGAGGCTGACAAGAGCAGATATTCCTGCTTTGCAGAAGTGTCTTCATGCTCATATTTCAACTGAAGACTATTTAACTACAGTACCTCCACATGCATATACCAGATCTCTGCCCGGAAACAGTAGGAACTGGCCTGGTGATGAATAATAAATATTTACAGTTTTTAGTATGTACCCAAGAGTTTTGGAATTTGCTGCATGAAGCCAACAATGTAATTGCCATCATTTTTCGGCATAAGGGACATTTAAAACCCACTCACTAAATAAACACTCTCAACTGCCTCTACCTGCTAGGCTAATTTTGCAACACTGTCAACATGGGGTAATGTGCCAACACACAAACGAAGACCCCCCATCATTCACTATTCATGTTATTCCAACAATCTTTCCATTGTTCTGCTAAAATGCACTGCAGTAGACTTACCCAGTATTACAACAATCTGGACAATGTTTCCTGACCACTTGCTACATACTTCATTTTTACTTGTATGACAAGCATTGCCCTCCTGCAATCCAACCGCTCCACCATGTCTACACAGTGCGTACTCTGCGTGAATATGAGTGTAGCCACTGTTGTCTTGCACAGAAAAGCCAATAATGAAGCACAGCTCCTTGGAACACCTGGGTCATTTCAGACTTTGCAGCATTGTGGCTTTTCATTTGGTCTCCATTTCAGCAGAGCAGCCAAAGAGCCCTCTGTTCAAAAGTGTAAGTGTCTGTGGTCTGATCTTGGAGAAAGTCTATCCGTTTTTTTCTTTTCCACTTAGCTGTCCTGACACGGTCTTTATTTAGAAAGTGAATTGCTGTGAGGAGCTGGGGCCAAAGGCCAGTCGGAATTTGTGTGTTGACATTAACACTGGAATAGAAAGTGCCGTTCACACTGTGTGCAAGGAGTGAATTAGAAAGAGAGAGAGAGAGACAGACAGAGAGAAAAAGAGAGACAGAGAGAGAGACAGAGAGAGAGAGAGAGAGAGAGAGAGCGATGGAGAGCAAGAGAGAGAGAGAGAGTGTGAGAGAGAGTGTGTGAGAGAGAGAGAGAGCAAGAGAGCGCAAGAGAGAGAGAGAGAGAGAGAGAGAGAGAGAGAGGGAGAGAGAAAGAGAGAGAGAGGGGGACAAAGAGAGAATCCTAAGGAAATATCTGGAGTGGGTGATTACATGATTGCCAACTACGAAAGTCAAACTCAGTTTGATTATGGACTGAATATGGACAGTTATTAATAAAATACACAGCTAGATTTAATTAAGCTTTTTAATTAAGTGTTTGTTGGATGAACCATCATGGTGTAAAGGAACACAATTCATGCTGAGCATTTGCGCCCTCGTACACTAGTTGTAACCTAAAGGTTTAACGGTATGGTATTTGCTATCAATGCAAATGCTCACCCTAACTGTTCTGCTGTTTGTTCTAAAAGGACAATGTTTCGTTTTAGACCTTTATCAGTAATGAAGGTCTAAGAACGAAACATTTTAATTTTTACAAATAAATAGTTGCTTGCGAATTGGTCAGTGTGCGGGATTATTCTAATGACCTGATTTGTGACTTTTGGTTATTTCCAACACACCTGCCCGCAAAAAAAAGAGGTGTGCAAAACGTTTTCTCAAGGACAAATTCTTAAAGGACAAAATGTACTTATCTGTGATTGTTTTCTGAGGAGAAAGGCTTGACTTCATGCAGTGGAGCAAACAGGACCTTATGTTGAGAAATTCTCCAAGGTCATCACACGTCCTGTTTGGACCTATATAGGCTTCACCTGGAGCAACCTGAATCAGTTGCTAGTGTGCAGTGATTGAGAGTGGCTGAAAGTAAAAACTTCTGAACTTGCACCAGTTTTTCGAAAGTCTTTGTTTATTTCTTACATATTTGTAATCATACAGTACTGTGCAAAAGCCTTAGGCACCTGTGGAAATTCTTTGAAGTCATTTATATCAGCAGTGGATTCTTTCTGCCAGAAAAAACAGCTGAATGTTAGAATAAATGCAAACAAGCAAGCAGTAAAAAGTATCAAGAGTTTTGTTTTAAAAAAGTAGTCAGTATTTTGTAAGCTGGTTAGAAGAACACATGTTTGGATCCAGGTTTCTGCTCAGGGCCTCCAGTCATTGGATGAATGAATAAAATTCCATAATCAACACCTAATTTAATCTACTGCAGTAAAAAGAGCCAAACCAGGGATTTGATGGGGCTGCAGGTAAAACTGAGCTTCCATGAGGAAAGAGGTCTGGAAATGGTTAAGTGAACACTTTGCGACTCATAAAACCACCATTTACTGTATTAATGTTGTTTGTAGTTATGCTTAGAAGCAGTAGTAAACAGCTTTTAAGCATAATTTTCTCTGGTACCTAAGACATTTACACAGTACTGTATATTTTTTGCATACACTCTTGGAATTAATTGTTAATAAACACCTTTTCTCTCACTTCCACTCACCAGCATATGAATCCACCATTCTACTTCTGCATGATCACAACAGTTGATTTTTTACATGCAACAAATCTAACACATTATTCCAAAATTCAGCAAGTGTAAATAACAAATAATGTTCAATCAATTTTAGATACTGTGTAGATGCTCACATCATTTTTGTCTATCAAATAAATGCATATTAAATGCAGTGATGTATTCATGTAAAAATATATGTATTCATATATTTATGCTTGTTTTTAAAAGGTAAAAGTGAACCGTTTGTCATTTTGTTAAAACATCACAACACAGAACAGTGTGAACAGTGTGGAATTTGTCCTCTGCATTTAACCCATTCACCCAGTGAAGCAGGCTGTTTTTAAGGTCTCTCAGTGTTGACAACGGCAGGCCTGGGATTCGAACCCACAACCTTCTGGTCACAGGGGAAACTCCCTAACCACCTGGTTGGCAGCAGCTGCTCCTTTTTGTTGCTTGTAAAATGTTTTAGCTTTAACTTGAAACGGTATGGGTTCTTTTAGTTCTCAGAAATGATTAGGCCTAGAGGGTCCTGAGGGTTCCCCACTGAACTGAAATTTAGATGGAACATTATAGATTGCATTAAGTATGAAAATGACTACAAACCTCTACATCCTAACCTTAAATTCAACCCTAACTTTAACACCACTGAGTTTCATCAGATTTTTAACAATTCATCAATTAATTCACAAGCAACAATCAGCGCTCTTCCCTCTACTAATCATCTGTAATCTGGACTTCAAGCCAAAGAATGCCTGTTAGTAGCTTTATTGCAAATGCCTAACTTAGTAGTGTTCTTATTTTGGATATTTGATTCAGTAATGGTCAAATATAATCCAGGTATAAATACAAAACAGTAATCAAAAAGTTTTAGTTATCTTGATATTTTGTTAGGATGATTTCCCCCACTGTCCTGACAATATTAATGTAGTTATAAGGCTCTCAATTTAGAGGGTTTAGGGACACCAGTGGTGCACACTATAGTGCCTCTATGGGAGGTTTAACTGGTTTATAGCTGCTTTGCAAAATGTGCGGTTATCTGTTGCCATCGGGGATCCCCTTTTCCCTAATTCTTAAAATGGTTTGTCTGTGCTCATAATGATCACTGCAACCATGACATATCAAATGCCAACACAGGAGAAGGAAGAGACAGAAGTAGGAGTCGAGGTTACAGATATACTTTTAATCTGCTAAATGCCCTAAACCTAATATTGAACCAAACCTAAGCGCTGCTTTTCACCCCATCAGACCTTGACAACTTTTCAACAGCACTCAAGTGTTTAGTGCCTGCTGCAGCTTTTACTGTGTTGTCTGGACCCTGCGTGCCTCCTTTCTCTGATGTGGGCACCTTAACCCTCGGATTCTCCTCAAATTTACTAACACTTTTCACCCTCAGGGGTCATTTTGGCCTCTGGAACAATTGCCTCCAGAAAATGATTTACTGAAATTGTTGCCTGAGTTTTTATGTCAGACACTTTGTTTATTTGTTAAATACATAAATAAGCCCTTGATAGTGAAAGC
>JBBPCW010000006.1:19632998-19647052 GCA_037974425.1 Phenacogrammus interruptus | reverse complement strand
ATTATCACAATCGCGCACGCGATTCTTAATTTTGTGCTCTCGAGTTTCACATTTGCGCGCGCGACTTTGAAATTTACGCCAGCAATTTTTTTGCGGCAAGCGATTTTGCACGCTCTAATTTTGGCATGGATGTGACGCCATAAGCGCAGGGTAGAGAACTGGATACAAACAGTAATCTAGAAACCGAACATAAAAATACAAAATACGTGTTCAGAACCAACAGCGAGCAAAAGGTGAACAAAAATCAAATCACAGAAAACTGAGTGAAAAAAAT
Organism: Phenacogrammus interruptus; assembly: GCA_037974425.1. Classification (NCBI taxonomy): domain Eukaryota; kingdom Metazoa; phylum Chordata; class Actinopteri; order Characiformes; family Alestidae; genus Phenacogrammus; species Phenacogrammus interruptus. The sequence goes on along the minus strand of JBBPCW010000006.1, from coordinate 19,646,778 downwards.
AAAGGTAACCTGAAACAAATACAGAGCAAAAAGAAATCACAAAACACTGCAACAAAAACACAAAGAACCTACAAACACAGACTGAACACGAGGGTATGTATCATGACAAGGGAAACAAGGACACCAGGGCCAGAGAGGAGACAGGAGCAAGACAGGGGAGAACTGGGGAAAGACAGGGAGAATGTTACAGCTGTGGCTATCAACGTATTTTCATTTTTAATTGTCTTAGTGTCAAAGAGAGCCACCCAAGGTTCATCCATCAGTATACAGAATCAGAGTAAAGATTGTAACCATGGAAATTGTTACTGAGAGTGTGGACTTTGTAGTTACTACTTCTTTCCTATTTTTACACTCTTCTTCCAGAGAGCTCAGATGATACAGGTGTAGTGAGTTACCTGTGGGAGCAGGTGGCTGGACCTCTGTGGAAAAGCGAGGGCCCGATGGATGCGCCTGTCCTCTGTCTGCAGAACTTTTCTCCGGGTGAATACACCTTCAGGTACCACGAAGAGCTCGAAATCTACATGACAGACACAAGCACAAGTTGCAACTAATGCCTCTCAATTATGTGATTTAGTAAAACATGCTGTAAGTCAAAGTGAGAAACAAAAAATTGTTTTTCATTTATCAGACGCTTTTATCCAAAACGACTTCCATTCCCTAACTACCGGGGACAGTCTCCCTGGAGCAACTTGGGGTTAAGGGTCTTGCTCAGGGACCCAGTGGTGGTGCTGAAGGTAGGATTCGAGCCCATGTCCTCTTGCGCCAGAGGCAGGAATCCTACCAACTAGACCACCCCAAGAGAGGGAATCTTGCTTGATACCACTACACCACTAGCGCAGATGTTTCTCACTGGTAGCACACTGAAATTCAGTTGTATGTGTTTTGAGTTCCAGAAATTGAAACTTTTTGACTATCATTTTAATCCGATTTAAAAATATTGTGTGCAGTCTTGTTTTATGGAGAGAAAAGCCATACATTTTGTTATTTCTTGGCATTGCAACAAACCAAGTGATTCTTTTGAGCCATATTGGTCGATTGCTGATTTCTTTAGGCTTGCTTCTATTTCCTAACCTGAAACTCTTGATGGGCTGGATAAATATATTATGCATGCTAGGAGTACTTCTATACACAGGAACAGGCCAAACAGGCATTTTAAACTCATGAACGAAAAATCAACCACTTATTTAATAACATTAGTCAAATAATGTGTGATACTGAAACTGTGAAGCAACTGCCTGTTGAGCACATTAAGCCGTGTATAATTATAATTGTGGTGCAGCATTGAGACTGAGCATTAACCTAACTCACATTAGTTATGTCATGTGACATAAATCAATTCCATGTTGATTGCGATTGTGCATTCCTAGAAGTTACATTTGAATAGTGATATAAAAGTAGTAACTTCTTGTCCAAGGGTAGTAACAACTTAATCAGGCTCTTCCACACTCCACTGTGTCAAAGACTTTTACACAGCAGCCTTACTCCCTGATTCTCGCTTTGAGGCTGGTTTAATTTGGACTGGCCTGATTAGCTGACAGGCCCTCAGTGTTCTGGCCTGATTTCTGTCGTCCTGTTTCAGGCTGACGGTTACTGATTCCGAAGGTCTGACTGACTCCACCACTGCCACAGTGACAGTCAGCAGTCCAAAGGATGAGCCTCCAGTGGCTAGAGCAGGCACAGACCAGGTCATCACCCTGCCTCTAAATCGCCTCACTCTGTTGGCCAATCAGAGCACAGACGACCACTCCATCACCAGCTACCTGTGGAGCCTTCACCCCAGCAGCTCAGCCAAAGCAGTAACCATGCAGGTACCAACAGAAACACACTTACGATGAGTAGGATTACCGACCTTTCACTTATGAAGACAAACTGAAGTGCCAAGGCATTTCAATTCAAATAATAAGTGTCTAAATATTGTCTTTTGGTCATCTTAGGGTGTACAGTCTCCAGCTCTGGAGCTGTCTGACCTCCAGGAGGGTCAATACGCTTTCCAGCTCACTGTCACTGACTCTAATGGCCAGGAGGACTCGGACACTGTTTCAGTCACTGTGCTTCCTGGTAAGTATACACCGATTGTGCAGAGTTTTAAAGTTCTGTTAATAATCTTTCAAAATATTTTGCAATTAGAAAGTATTTGCAATCTTGAATTTCAATGCTGTTAGAAAAAATGATAAATTCACAGAAGAATGCAAATGTACAGTAATGTAATGTGTGTATTATTATTATTATTATTATTATTATTATTATTATTATTATTATTATTATTATATAGCCCATTGTGAAATGTTCACATAATGCCATGCTGCTGTTCTCAAATGGTAGGAAAACAAAACAATGAAAAGTGCTTTGTAGATGCAGACACTGTCATTGATATAAATTTTTCTATTTAATCTATCAATGGCTCAGTTAAAACTGTATTGTTTCACAGAGAACAGAGCTCCTGTCGCTGTAGCAGGACCAGACAGGCAGCTGCTTCTCCCAGCAAACAGCATCACACTGAACGGCACTGACAGCACAGATGACCAGGCCATCGCCCGCTACCAGTGGGACATTCTCAGGTATCAGCCAGTCTATACTCACACTGACATCACTCCTCCATCCTTTCTGGAAAACCTGTCAGTGTCAGAGTGCAAGCACTGTCACTGGTGACCTCACCATCTTTTAGGGAAAATGATTGTACTGTGTTTGTGTACTTGTGTATTGAATATTCTATATAACAAGCTAAGATATATGTTTAAGTTGCATTAACTATACACTCTGTTTTGACTCCAGGTCTTTGATTTTGTTTCTGTTTTTAAAAAAAAAACAGCCAAAAACATTTAAGATACACAGTTGGACCTTTGAAGGGTCCATTTACTGTATTTGTACATTTTGACCTGGATTGTATCCTTTTTTCTAACAGTGTAGTCAGATTTTTTGTCAGGCGTAAGCAGTATTGCAGTTGCCCCACAGTCTTAAAAAAGAGGTTTCCTTAATTGTTCTTGGATGGCCTTTCATTAGAATAAAACCTTTTTCACAATGTGAAAGTTCTTCACAATCAAGTGATTTATGGAATTAATTGAAACATTCCTTAAGGAACAAAAAGTGATTCTTTAATGTCATTAAATGTAACCATTATTTTAACACATGTTTGTTTAGAACTGCAGCACATAGTACATATTTTTGTTGAAATGTTGCTTAAAATCTGTGTTATTGCAGTAGCAGCACTAGGAGGCTTACTGCAGTCAGCGGGGTTTTAAAATAACTTCTTTGGGGTGTTTATTTATCTGCACTTGTTAAATGAGAGATTTCAGAGAAACGTTTTTTGGCTCAACTACTGCTCTTGTGTCTGATTGTGAAGTGGTCCTCCTGGCTCAAAAATAAAGGATGCAAATAAGGCCATCGCCATGGTGACGGGCCTGCGAGCTGGGAGTCACAAATTTAAGCTGACTGTGCAGGACCAGCAGGGAGCAGCAGACAGCGCCATTCTCACCGTCACAGTCAAAGAGGGTGAGAGCACACACATGTACATCGTGGTATTAAAAACATCATTCCTTCAGCAGTGGTTTCCACTCACATCGGCCAGGTCCTGTTGTGTCCTTGTGCTGTAAAATTTAAAGAGAAAAACAATAGTGAATAAAACAATTAATTTCGTTCCTCACTACTCGTGCATTACACCGTGTTTGTTTTCCTATAGCCAAAAGCCTGCCTCTGATAGCCCATGCCAGTGGTAGCCATACACTCACCTTACCCAACAACTCCCTGGTGCTGAGAGGCTCTGTGTCCAACTGCGGCTTTGGCAATGTGTCCTTCCTCTGGGTCAGAGACGAGCAGAGTCCAGCTGCAGGGGTGAGTGCACTTCAGACACTCTTCATTTTTATGCACTAATCATTTGCTAACATCTCTCTCTCTCTCTCTCTCTTTCTCTCTCTCTCTCTCTCTCTCTGTCCTGGAAAAGGACATTCTCTATGGTTCGGATCGGCAGGCTTCCCTCTACCTGGCTAATCTGGTAGAGGGCACATACCTGTTCAGGCTGCGGGTGGCCGATCCTCAGGGCCGCTCCAGCACTGCAACAGCCACTGTGGAAGTGCGTCCTGGTAGGGTCTTATGTTCCATGTCCTTCAAGAAACCACTTGAGCGATTTCATGGTAATGAATTTTTCACCCAGCTAAATTCAACTGTGGGTAAAAAAAACAACATATTCTGCCCTTCAGGAACCCATATCCTGGAATAGATGACTTGCTTGGTTTTTTAAATCACTGGTATATTATATAAACGCTTGACATTCTGATACACCTTGTTCAATGTCCACTCTATACAGTCCATATATGGAAACCATGCAAATAGAGCCTGTTTTGAATGAATAATGGATGTGATTTAACAACTCTTAATTTTAGAGTTAAAGTGATGTTGGAAAATTATAATGTAAAAAAGAGGTAGGATGCATAAAACCACACAAATCTTATTAATGGACTATAAATAAAATACAATAAAAATAAAGAAACATGAATAGAGATATGGGCCTTCCTTATAAGCTTCCCAGTGTGTAAGACAATGCAGCTGAAAAGGGACCAAATACTCCACTGTGTCCTGGTTTTCTGTATTATGATCTGCATGGTATGTCTGTGTGTGTGTGTGTGTGTGTGTGTGTGCGCGTATAGACCTGCGTGAGCGGGAAGAGGTGGAGATGGAGCTGCAGGTGCCAGTGGCTCAGGTTAGTCAGCAGCAGAGGGATACGGTGGTAAGACAGCTGGCTGCACTATTGCATGTCCTGGATGCCGACATCGCTCTTAAAGGTCTACATGGCCAGTCTGATATCAGGTAATGTGGACAAAGCACTATTTATTTTTTTCCACTCTTCACCCACCCAATATTTATAGCACATATATCATTGTAATACCTGCACAGCAGGTTGAAAGGACATAATCTATGTATTTGTGCTTGTGTGATTGTGAACAGCACAGTGTTTAGGTTTTCAGTTCAGGGTCCTGATGGAACGATCCCTGGCCCAAAGCTGGCACGTCTCCTGAGGTATCAGCTGCTGAAGGAGAAAACGGATTTCCTGCTCTTCAAGGTGCTCAGAGTGGACACAGTCAGTGAGTGCCATGGGGTTTCATCACTTCATCATGTGAAAACAAAATGTAAATAGCTATAAAAGCTGTAGCACACACACAAACTTTTATTTCCCTGTGTCCACTGCAGTGTGTTTACTGCTGTGCTCTGGACGTGGTCATTGTGACCCGGTCACTAGGGCCTGTTCTTGCGATCCTCTGTGGATGGAGAACCCATTTCGCCGGTTCCTTGATGACAATGAGAGCAATTGTGGTGAGTGGCTCTTCTAGACATCACAGTGGCATCCATCTCCCCCTTTAATGTGAGACCAGTAACACATATTAGAGCACTGACACATCAGGTTGACTGTCAGCTGTCAGATTCCATCTGGCTGTTAGTGTTGTTGGTTGACTCTTACCCTTAGTATGTAGGGATATTTTGCCAATCTCCTCTGTTTGAAGCCCCACTCACCCCCATCTCTCCTCCCTCCACCTCGCTCCTCTTCTTGACATTTGCGCGGTAACAGTAGTGTGTAATGTGTCCAAAACGTGCACTCGTTCACTATGTAGGGCACAATAAAAGAAACCCGCAGCGCATGATGGTATATGTGTATTTATGTAGTGTACAGTTTTAAGGCCCTTCATGGGCAGGCCCCATTCTACATTGCTGATCTTTTAAAATCTCATTCCCCTTCGAGATCTCTAGACCAGGCCCTTTTACTTATACCAAGGGCACAGCTTAAGAATAGGGGGGACAGAGCATTCTCAGTACTTGCTCCCAGGTTGTGGAATGAACTGCCTCGTCACATCAGGCTGGCTCCTAACCTCTCTGTTTTTAAATCTCTTCTTAAAATGCATCTCTATTTCATGGCTTTTAACTGACAGTGAGGCTGTACATTTTTGTGGGTTAAATCTATTGTATTATTAGTACTTTAAAAAGCATCAAAGACATCTTGACAGTGTAAGGAGCTTTTAACACAGAAAACCAAAGCCATCACTGTTCTTGCTTATGTCTTAAACTACTTCAATATTAAAGCAGCTAAACAGTCTCAAAATACTCAGTAGATTACACCTAATGATCCACTATATTAAAATCACTAACCCTTTCACACTGGGGCATGAGGCATGTGTGTGTCAGCTGTGAGCTGTAGTCCTCGCAGTGCTAGCACAGATGGTGAGCTGGTGGAAGACAATCATCAGTCAGACTTTGGCTCATTAGCTTGATGTCTGTACTACTGTGTTACCTGTTACTATATAAAAGAAGCTCCAGATGCTGCCGGCCTGTTGCTGTGTACACATTCAGAACAGTATTCAAATCACTATATAAGCAACTGGAAACTATTGAAGTCATTACCTCAGATATTCTTGGTCTCTCTCGTTTGCAGACTGGAGTGCGCTGTATGTGACCATCTGCTGCATCGTGGTGGTCATTTTTCTCGTTTCTACAAGCTGGGCCTGGTGTAAAAGGTAATATGGACCTCATATCTCACTTCAGTTGCATATGTGGAGTTAATGAACCATCTCTTTTTTGCTGCAGTCCTGTGTATATTATGAGTATGTCATGCCAGCTGTTCTGCCACGTTTAGAGGAAGACGTACAAAAGTGAGGAAGAAAACCAAGTACACTATATTAGACAACGTGGATGAACAGGAGAGAATGGAACTGCGGCCAAAATACAGTGAGTTGAATATGGTTATGTGGAAAGCGTGTAGGCAAGAAAAAGAACAAAACAAGTATATTTTTGTCTTTTCTAGACATCAAACACAGGAGCACCGAGCACAACTCCAGCCTGATGATGTCCGAGTCAGAATTTGACAGTGAGCAGGACGCCATTTTCAGCTACGAGAGGCCGGACAGGGCCAGGAACAGAGTGAACGGATCCATGACGAATGGAGAAGCCTACAGCCTGCGTCCAGTGGAAGGATGAGATTCATCTTTCCTGAACAGGCCGCAGTATATCTTACGGGTGTGATTTAGGGTCAGAGCAGGAAATCAGAAAGTTTACACAGACTGGCTGAATGTATTGACTGATCTGAGGTATTTATGTAAATAGTTTTTTTTAGGATGCACTTCCTACTGTCTGCTGGCTGCTAGTTTACTCTCGACTTTTAACTTTGCCTATTAATAGCCAAGTGGGAAAACACCAGAAACACAAACTAGATGAATTTTAGATCGATTTGAACACATTTTGGCTTTGAGGAGCATCGCACTGCTCATTGACACTTACTGCCCTAAGTCAAAGAAATATGACAATCGACTACTCTATTATTGGTTGAACCCTATCAGTTAAATGGCTTTTCTTATTTAAAGAAATGGATCCCTGAGGGAAATCTGATTATCATTTTCATTAACTCAAACAGTTAATCAGCCAAGACATGTTTGGTGTCTGAAAAGATTTACATATAAAGCATTTTGCAGACGGTTTTATGCAAAGCAAACTAACTACAGGCAGCAGTCTCCCTGAAGCAACCCAATGGTGGTGCTGAAGGTAGGGTTTGAACCCATGATCTCTTGGTTCAGAGGCAAGTATCTTTTTGGATGCTATTATATTAGCATTGTAGAACCAATTCAAAACTGGAGAAGCAAACTTTGGATGGCAAATATGTCTTGACTGAATTTACGTTGGATAAAGGAAATGGTTTTGTGAACCATAATCAAAACACAAGTTTAAAAAGTTGACTTGATTACAAGGTAGTTGTTCTGTTAGACCACTTGACTAAAATAAGCTTTATCAATTTAATACAACAGGTGTGTTTGAAAGTATAATGTAGGATCATTTTCCCTTAAAAAAAAAAAAAAAGTCGCACTTGTTTAATTGGGTTCTTTTTATCTACTTTTATGAAAATACAATGTTTTAGGTAATATTTATTCAGAAATAGAAAAGTCTAAAGGGTTTGCAAACCTTTGAGCTCCACTGTAGACTGTGGGAGAGGTTTTATACACTTCAGTTTTACAAAAGAAAATCACAAACTTTAGGGCACAATGAATCTTGCAAGATTTCTGACTGTGTAAGAGGTAAGTGTACCTGTGTGGGCGGAGCCTCTGAGGCTGAGACAGGGCACAGCGTGGCTACGTAAGTCGTTTTTGTAAGTAAAAATTCTATGCATCTTGTCCTATGACATCATATTCTGGATCTATGTTTTTGGTGGGTTTTAGGATTTGTTTGCATCAGATACAAGCTTTTAAATCAAGTCAGTATCCCCCACCCCCTCAACCCAGGGAACACTGAAATATAATGAATAATACAATATTTGTGACATACTGCAATTGTGATAGAATTCTTAATACAAAACACAAGTGTTCTCCTACCATGATACACTATGTGGAGTAAAGTATTGGGACACACCTGTGTCCCTTACTTTCAGTGAAGTCCCTTACTTCACTGAAAGTGAAGGGCAATCTTAAGGCTTCACCATACCAAGACACAAGACACTTTATTTGGAGAAGATCCTTTTCTATTCCAGCATGACTGTGTCCCAGTGCACAATGCAAGGTCCATGACGGATGTAAGAACTTGACTGAATGAATGGACACAAATTCCCACAGTATATGTATTGCAATGCAATATAATTAAAGGCCATGCGTCCCTATACTTTTTTCCATATAGTGTAAGCTTTACAGTTGAACCATGTTGCAAATGTAGGTGAACGTAAGGAGTCTTGCCCAGGACGTCTTTTTGGTGTAGTCACCCAGACAGGGAGTCGAATACCAGTGGCTAAAGATTAAATGAATGTTTAAACCAATGACGTTGCTTCGACTCACTGGTTGGTCAGTGTGCCCAGGATATGTTCAGATTTTGTTATTTGGTAGAGGTGTAATTTGTTGACACACTGTGCAGCCTTAATATAAGCTAGTGCTGAGAAATCTTATGATCTGGAACATAGTGAATGTTTGGTAGCTGGTCTAAACACACTCTTGATAAATGGTGTGTCCCATCAGGGCACCATATTCTGTAAAAATAGCAAGTAATGGGAAAAAACGCATTAAAATGTAATGGTAGATCAAATATTTGTGCTTTATTTCTGAATATTTGCATATGTACCAAGGTCTTGTTTGCACTTTTGAGTGGCACTTTTATTTTCCCATTAAAAAACAAAGACTACTTTTGTTACTTGTTATTTACAGGGGAGTAACTGAAAACAGAATTGCATCAAAATCAAGTAATAAAAATCTTTGAAAGTTCAAAGGAGTTATTAAAAAATAAAATGGAAAATTAAAAACAAAACATACCACATTACAAATGTACATAAAGAAGGTTATTGGCACTTAAGACATACTGACATTTTTTCTATCAGCACAATGAACTATTTGGGGATTTTAGATTAAGTCAGGTTTTGACAGTAGTAAACATTTTACAAAAATAATTATTACAACTAGATTCTCTTGTAAGACGACTACAAAACTGTTTACTCACATCTACATGTATTCACAGTGTTTTTTTATAAAGAACCTCCAACATGCATTCTGCATTTATTGCCCACCATCACATGTAAACTATATTTGATTTCTTTTAATGTACGGTTGTAAATTACAGCGTCACCTGTACTGTAGGTTAAGAACTGGTGATGTTAGTAGTGGGAAGAATGAAATGGGCACTACTGCCGAGATCATGTTTTAGCATTTTCCTGTTCTCAGCATGTGCTGCTATCTAAACACAGGTATAAACGTTTAAAAAATTAACGTTTTTTAAACTCTCAGAAAGAATCCTTGGTCTTTACTTAGGGGGCTCTCATTTATTTTCACTAAAAATACATCTGAATGAATACTATTACAATAAAGTGGGAGGGGCTTATGCTACATACACTCCAGTGACTGGGCCAAACCAATCTGTGGAGTTCTACTCAATCAAGTCTTATTAGCGCTTATAATACTGAAAACGAAATTACATTTTAGTCTCGGATTCAAAACCGTTTCAAATCTGAATATATGTTATATGGTGATCATATAGAACATTTCAAATGATTGGAATAATCAAATGTATTTGGACAAAATGTTCATTATATTTATGTGTATATAAATAAGTCTCTAATCTTCTCTCAGTTCGAGTCAGAGAACTGAATGAGTTATTGGGTCATCACCCCTTCACCAAAAGTTCCACCGCTCAGCAGATGCTGTTCTGTGCTTAGAGAGTGAGGCCACCCATACACACATACTTCACTTCCAGATATTCATCGATTCCATATTTGGATCCCTCTCTTCCCAGCCCCGACTGCTTCACTCCTCCAAAAGCGGCCTCTGGTGCGGAGAGAAGACCCTCATTCACCCCCACCATCCCCACCTCCAACTGCTCCGCTACACGCCAGATCTGACTTAAGTCTTGAGAGTAGAAGTAACCTGTTGAACGAGAAACCATTAACCCACCCGTCACAGTCTGTAGTCCTTTAAACATAAACAATATATTTCATCAATCAGACAAAACATACACATATATACAGATAGACGAACCTGCCAATCCAACTGGTGATGCATTTGCGATGGCAAGCGCCTCCTCCTCGGTGTTGAACCTTAATTTGAAAAACACAAGCAAGAGCACATTTTTAAATTATTTTTAACAAAAAGACCATTAACAAAATATTAATATTCCCCAAAATAATCAATAAATAATAACTGTACTAAGGCTCAATTCAAGAATTACATTGTAGTACACTTTACACACACAACACATACTCTATATGCATTATCCTTAATACTATTTACACTATTCCTTAATGTATACACCTTTCTATATACTGTGTCCACAATACTAAACCCACTATACTGCATAATGTATGAACTAGATACTATGCTTTGTAATATACTCAATACTAAACACACACTTTATACTATATGACCTTTACCTAATACTATATACACTAAGCTAAGTACTATATAGACCTAGTACATACACACAGAAAATGCAACATATGTTCAATATGCTATACAATACACTATACTACATAACAAATATTAAACCTAATATACCATGCAATAAACTCACTTAACAACTGGTATTAGGGGTCCGAAAGTCTCTTCCTGCATACACAGCATGTTCGTGCTAACGTTGGACAACAGCGTAGGCTGCATGAAAGAGCCATCCAGCCTCTTCCCACCCTTCAGTATTACAGCTCCCTGAGACACGGCATCCGCAACCTGGCGTTCCACCTAGAAGAAAGAATGCTCTTTAAATATATTGCCTTCATCCTCTTTCTCTTATCCTGCAAAGCAATGTACAGCTGTTTAGATTTCAGTCATTATAAGCAGCATATCGTCATATAGGAGAACTAAAAACACTTAATGCATGTTAATGTAAAAGTAGTTCTGTTACATTAAGTCATTTCTGACCATTCCTATTGATTCACAAGGTACAAATCTGTCAGAATATCCATACAATTTAGTAGATCCATGTGTGCCATGTGTTTGAAAGCCTTGGCAGTGGTTCACATTCAGCCTCTATATTCAAACTTCCTCCTTAACTGTGAGAAACTGGCTTTGTTACAGGACAGAACTGCACACACACAAACATATGAACTCTTGTCATCCACGTAACTCATAGCACATTTTCTTAATAAGGTTCAATTAAACTGAAACTTGCACAGAAACACCTTGTGATTTTGTATGCAATGAGAACACACATGGACAAAAGTACCGGGACACCTGACCAACAGTGACTATAATGACATTGTATTTAAATATATACTTTAATTTGGACTTGGTTCCGCATTTTGGAGTGTTTCTGTGGGAATTTGTACCAACTCATTCTGTAGAGTCTGTATGGGGTCAGGCAGTGATGTTGGATAAGAAGGCCTGGCTCACACTGGGACACTGTCATGCTGGAATAGAAAAGGTTCTTCCCCAAAATTTGTCCACAAAGTTGGATGCATGGCGTTGTTCAAAATTTCTCTGTATGCTGAAGCCTTAATATTGCCCTATACTGGAAGCAAGGGGCCTAGCTTAAACCCTGAAAATCATATGTGTCCCACTATTTTTGTCCATATAAGTGTATTGTATACTGTCCAAAACGATCACATAAATAATCTACTTGACCCATTACTGGTTAAGACAAACTGTAGGACATACAGGTTACTGAGCCTCCTCATGTGCATGGTACCTTCTCAGCAGCGCGAACATTAATGAGGGGTCCCTGTGTGGTGGTGGGCTCAGAGCCATGCCCAATTCGTAGCTCGGCGTCCATGGCTTTCCCCAGCTTCTCTAGAAATACATCGTGGATCCCACTCTGCACTAGGAAGCGGTTGGAACATACACAGGTCTACAGCACACAATGAAGATCAGGAGGAAATGTCAGTTACATCTTACATCCATGGATTACAACCCAGTTATAGAAGCCTTAATAATGCCTTGAGATTTACTATTCAGTAATTACTAGGCAAACTAGTTTGCAATTTATGTAATAATGATATCAAGCAACAAGTTTTTTTCTTAAAGATTAAACATTCAATAAACAATCTTATCAACAGCTTACTTGGCCTGAGTTTCTGAATTTAGAGGCCATCGCTCCAGCTACAGCCTTGTCTGGGTCCGCGCTATCAAAGACGATAAATGGGGCGTGGCCTCCCAGCTCCATCGAGACTCTCTTGACTGTTCCTGCGGCGTGTTTCAGGAGGATCTGCATCGAATGTTCAATATATGTAGATTAAAGCAATATTCCTCTACCACACAGTCTTCATGTAACTTTTGAGTGCAGTATATGTATGAACTGTATCTTTAGGTTCAGATAAGAGTAAATACTTTGCCGGTGCCAGTAGAGCCAGTGAATGAGATTTTGGCCACCAGAGAGTCAGTACAGAGGACCTCGCCCACAGCAGCAGCCTTCTCCCTGGAGCAGGGGACCACGTTAAAGACTCCAGGAGGAATTCCTGCCTGCGCTGCCAGCTGTAGAGGAGTAGAATTAAAAAAAACAACTCATCGTTCTTTTCTTGGCATCAAGAAAAGACCAAAAGACATACATACATACATACAACTCACAAAGCAAAAAGCAAAGAAACAACTCACTAAAAGCTAACCTCAGCAAGTGCTAGAGCAGAAAGAGGCGTGTCTTCGGCCGGCTTCACCACCACAGTGCAGCCAGCGGCCAGAGCAGCGCCCACCTTCCTGGTTATCATGGCACTGGGAAAGTTCCACTATGAGTCCAAAGATATGATTAGATATTTGAATATTATGAATGCAATCTAATCTTCAGGCTGTAGGAGGAGCTACTCACTGGGGTGATAACAGAGGCCACGCCCACCGGCTGTTTGAGCAGAAGCAACTTGCGGTCCTTCGCTGCTGGAGCTACAATATCCCCATAGATGCGACGGGCCTCCTCGGAGAACCACTCCAGAAAAGATGCAGAGTATGCAATCTCACCAACAGACTCCTTCATGGGCTTCCCCTGCAAGCGGGCAATATATAAGGGCTTACTTTTAATACAAAGGTGTTAAATATAAGGGGTTAAATGTGTCCAGCTGCCCTCTAATTAACATTCTGTTCCCCACGAAAGCCTCAAAATACAAATTCCGGAGGTTCCATGAGGACGATTGGAAAACTTTAATTTAAAAAAGTCCTTTCATTTCACACTGCAGCCTTGTTGTTGCTGAAGATATCTAATATTAGCTATAGTGACTAACAGTCAGCCAACACCAGAATATGAACGGGATCCCCTGATTACCGAGTGGGGGGTGGGTCTGTGTCATAAACATGTATGTTCTTAAGTTTTCCACTGCATTGTTTCACCAATTTTAGACACATGGCTATAAGTGTTGCCTGAGCCATTG
>JBBPCW010000006.1:19569753-19580171 GCA_037974425.1 Phenacogrammus interruptus | reverse complement strand
CGACGCTACTGCCCATCACTGGTTATCAGTGTGCCTCTACCTGCCCTGGTGGAGATTTACCAACCCTGCTGTGATAACAAAGCCAGTGACATTGTAAAGAGCTGATCCCACCCGTTATACAGATTCTTCTCTCTTCTAGCATCTGGCAAATGGACTCGAACCTTCCACTCTGATTCTGCAAGACTGTGTTTCACACCACAGGCCATCAGAGCTCTGAATGCACATAAATGTCTACTCCCTGGTTAACCAAGGACATTCCAGTGAACTACCTCACTTTATACTCTATACACATCTCATAATACACTCTGGACTTTCAGTCGCACCTGCACTTTCCTGGGCCTCTGTTTACTGCCACTACAGGCACCCTTAAGTCCTGTCACTCAACTTGATAAGCTGTAATTTCAACTTTCTCAATATGGTTCAATGCTGCTAACTGTCTCCTGTGCAATAATAAATGTATGGTGCAATATTATTCAATCTGGAAGGTGTTCAGCCGTTTCTCACTTTACTGTAGTGCACTATTATACACATGGTTCAATATCATTAATTCTGGAAGGTTTATATACCTTTCCACTTTATCGTTGCACCGCTGTATTGTCTACTTACAGTACTGTCTTGGATTTATATCGCAATTATGTTGCTGCTACATTGTTATGTTGTCTTTTTATTGTATTGTTTCTGTCATCCCCTGCACTTTCCCAAAGCTGCAAACTGCCTCTGGCGCGATCATCATACTTATGGTGCAATATTTATGATCCCAGTGGTTTACATACGGTCTACACTACTGTTACATTTGCTACGAAACTAAACCTCTTCATTTTATCTCTTAAAATGACCTTAATTTAAAATTAAGGGAAAAAGTGCGCAGATTAAGGCTGATTGATGGGTAAACTACTGGATATTCCCCTTTTTCAAAGTTGCCCCTTAAATAATAGAACCCCCTGAATTAATATATTAAATTTAAGATTACAGGGTTTCATCTCATGCCTTAAATCAAATTTTAAGGGGTCAGTTACACACATTTTTAGCTACTCAATTCAAATGAAAGGATTTTGTATATCTTCAGAGGTAAATTAAGCAAGGGTTAAATACACTGTGACAATTTATTATTTAATATTATATCAACTGTTGCACTCTGTTGAATGTTGTTATATGTTGCCCTGTGGTCCATAGAGAAATGTCTCATCGCCCTGTGTCCATGTTCACAGTTGCTGATGACAATAACCTTGACCTTGAAATAAACTTTATACCAAAATCAAGTGCGGTCATTATTGGCACCTGCTCATTTAGTATTTTGTGCAGCCAAAAAAACAACAATGAGTCTTGGTTCTTCTCTTTCACAGTCGCTTCTTGAGCTGAACCCACAGATTTTCATTTAGATTCAGGTCTAAGATTCATTCATTCCACCATTTTTGAGTGGATTTTAACGTGTGCTTTAGATTCTTGTGCTGCTGGAAGATCCAGCCACAGCTAACTCATTGGGAAAAGCAGCTAGATTTTAATGGAAAATTTCCCAGTATTTTTAGGAATCCATTATGCCATGTATGTGAATAGGACCTTTATTTCTAACCCACTTTGAGTGTTTGGAACATTTTTTCCTTATCTGACTGTCCTCCTCACTGTGGCAACTGACAAAATAGTCATGCATCGTCTTCCAGGCTGGTTCGTGATAGCCTTGAATTTCTTAAACCTCTTTTCTCTTAGTGCAATGGAATGTTCTTGAATCTTTCCCCTGGTGATGGATGAGTAAGGGATTGGGGCCGTGAGTCACCTAAGTTTCATACCTCGGTGAAACAGTACATCAAAGAAGCCTGCTTAAACAGTTACAGTTTGTTAAATATGCGTAGGATCTTATTTACATTTCTCAATTTAGCAGTTCCAATTCTTGGGGTGCTAATAATCACTCATTATAATTTTGTTTCAAGACATCATTTTTACTATTAGATTTATTCCCAGACTATACTGATCTCAGATAAAGGCACATATTTTATTTTTACAAACATAAAAATAGCCTTTTCAGTCATCTTCAGCCAGTCATTCTCTAGGGCACTGAATCCCTTATACATTTCTGTTCAGTTGCCATCTGTGGCAAAAGAGCTGCTAAAAAAACATGTCTCCACTTTGAAGGTTCTGGCCACACACAGACCAAAATTATAGTCTCATGACTACTTTAGCCTGTCAATCACACCTTTCAATCAGGCTTTATTATGCTTCACTCCTTTTGGAATGTAATGTAGAACATTTTAAAGCTATTTTTATAAGCATGTATCTTTAGAGAAATTACACAAATTATCTTGAGGCAAGTGCAAGAATTAAAACTTTGTTTTAAAAGGCTGATATTATTTTTTTCTCGTTCACTGGTGGTCTGCTGGATCTTTAATGGCTTCAGAACTAAGTCCTTTTCTCTGCTTAGACACAGTATGTCGGCCAGCTGTGGGGCTGCCGGGGATTCAGGGCAGGTACAGCAACTGATCATTTGCCTCAAATGATACATTCTGCCACGAATGGTTAGACATTAACCGCTTTCAAGGGGGCTCCTAAATGGAGCGGACAGAATTAGGTTCTTTCATTGATTGCAATCAAGGGGACTGTGGGGAGATTGCCACTGTTCTAAGTGGAGAAGGCACAGCAGAGGAATGGTGTGGAGGTGAGAGCAGGGGAGGAGCAGAAGGAGGCAGTGGGGAGCTCGCTCGAATCTGAGACCGGGGTGCGTGTGGGATGAGAAAGAGGGAAAAACAACACTGATTACCCATAAGATGTGAGGCAGGGCACTGATGGCAGAGCTGCCAGTGGGCTGATTGAGTGATTTTACGTGGCTGGTGGCCAGAGAAATGAGGTGCGTGCTGGGCACAGGTGGCTCATTCAGCCAAAGCCGGCTCACTACAGCAGCCTCTGCTGGCCGACCCTGGAATCTAGCCTCAGAGATTTCTGCAGCTACTCTTGAGCTTTTGGTTACTCACTGAAATCTCAGCTGTATCATGTCTAAAGCTCTGTTTGAGCTGAATTTGCACTCTTAGAGTTAGTATAAATCCCCATTTTAATTCAATTTAACTGTAACATGTACCAGTTTGACTGGTGATGCTTCGGAGTGAAGTAAAATGTGTATAGTGGTTATTTGTGTCATGCGTGAACACAGCACACAGAGTGATCAAGGGCACTTCAGTGGTGCCACAGGCAGTCCTGAGATTCAAACCCAGAGTCTTCTGATCGCAGGCGCAACTCCCTTACCACCAAACCACCAACTGTAAAATTATGGTAAAACCTAATACCTGCTAATACCTGTTGCAGTACATGGCTGCAGCATGACCAAACAGTCAACATTTCTGGCCAAAGTGTGGATAAGTAATGCTAGCTTTAGATTAATTAACATGTTATACCCTTTTGGTTTAGCTCTACACATTTGTAGAAATCAAGTGATGCGACACGATGAAGCAGCTAAACGAACCTCGTTCATGATTGAAAAACCTCCAGAATTACTCATTTAATTCCACAGCGTATTAATATTAATTAATAACACGGCGAGTGTTGATCTGAGTGGAAAGCAAACCCATCCAAAACAGCACAGGACAGTTAATCGGGAGTTAACACCCGATTTGTGATCCTTGGAGATCAGATGTTCGGATTGTTTTTTCATCAACTAGCCTCATTGGAGTGTTGGGTTGACAGGGACAATTTGTTATGAATGTGTTGTGTAACACTGGGGTCTGCATCTGATCTATTATGCTTCAGTTCAGGCTATCTGTGCTATTACTGCTCCAACAGCCTTGTACTTATAAAAGCAGATTGTATATCTGTCATAAGAGAGCCTTAACTTTTCAGATCATGTAAGTAACTTAATCCAAATATACCTACCCACCCACCCCCCCGGTTCCTTCTTTGTGTGTCACACCTCAACACTGAAAATTCAGGGCAAACGTGACTAGCGGAAAACACGTTGGGCTGCAGCAGATGAAGACAGAAGTGGTAGTGGAAACAGAGTGCCTGTCACACACACTGGGCTGCTGTGTAAATCTGGGGGAAAGAGCTGAGGGGTAAGGACACATGCAGCAGGGCCAGACAGCCACTCGCAGTCAGGGGGAACCAGGCAAAGTGATGCTCCACCGCAGGAGATTGATGAGCCTTCTCTGCTCCCACCATGGCACAGGGTCGCAGGGGGGCATGGTCATGCTCTCTACCTCTTTTCATTCTCTCTGTCGTTTTCTCTCTTATTCTTTCTATGCAGCAGCCTTCAAACACGTGTATCTCTGTGGTGATGTATGATCCTCCAGATGAATATGCAGAAACGTTGTTTAGAGGACAAGTGGAAGCTTCGCTAGACATTTGCAGATCAACTTCAACTTGCAAAATTGATGTGACTGAGGCTGGTCCAAAAGACTGGCAAAAAATCCTGCTGGTGCAGTTAGCAAACCGGCTAACTTGCTAACCATAAACAGCAACAACACGAAGCAATTACAGTTACTATGGCCAAGTCTTAAAAAAGCAGTGATCATTTTTTTTCAGTAGGCTATTACATTTATTACTTGATTAAATGTAATAAACAGGTCAAACAATCACAATTTACAGCCATTCAGCACTCACTTAACAAGCTAAGTGTAATGTCGCAGAAGAGCAGCACAGTCTTACAGTCTCAATAGCCTTCCAGGAAGATAGCAGAATAGACAAGGTTCTGGTGGGCTGAAAAGGTGCCTAACTATCCACCACAAAGGCAGAACATATATATGTTGAAAATAGAGGTTGCCTCACTACTTCAAATGTTGTACTAGATTTTGAAACAGAGCAGCACATTACACATAAGAAAACACTGATGGCAATGTAATTAAATGAGTAAAATGATACACAAGAGTCCTGAATAAGGCAAAAACAATGCTGTGTGCATAATGATGTCTATGTTAACAGAAGAACAGAGCACATCCCTACCTAAAAAGTCTTATACAACCATAAGGACTGAAACCGAATTGTTTTGTTTCCTTAAGTTAATTGGTTTAATAGTTACCAGAAGAGGCCACTAGCTTCCCCTGGAATACCTTTTGATTCAATTAGAAAACCATCAGATGCATTAAAAATCAGCAAAAGACCACTCGTTACACCTTTACAATGTAATTTAAAGCCATCAGGGAAAAACAGAAAGTTTAACTAATTAGACCCTGAAAGCCATCAGGAATGAGCAGAAAGTTTTAGTGTTTTCGTCAGTCGTTTTTTTCAGCAGAGACTGTAAAGACCTCTACTATCCTTATGCAACAGCTTTTGGAGGGCTGCATTTATTGTAGATTGAGGGCACAAGTCTTTTTCAGACACAAGCTACTAAGACTGCAGCTATATCTCACCACACCCAGAACATCCCTTCAGCCTCTGCGCCTGCATGAAGTGTGCAGCGCATCAGCATCAACATCAGCATCAGTGAGGTTTAACACCCTGACTCCCATATACTCCGGTAACTAAAGGTTTCTAGAAATACTACTTGCTGTGTAGTGCAGTATACACTGGACCCTCGGAATTCACTGGGGTTGTGTTCCAAGAGCACCTATGAATTGTGAAAAACAGCAAATTTGTGATGTGGTTAAGAAAAAGCCTATAAAGGCCTATTTTCTTCGTCTAAACCCTAAATATGCCCCCAAATATGCTCCCAAAACATTTTCATTTCATTTCAAAATCAGCTTAACCCATTACCTTTAAAAAAATGTAAAGATAAACTCACATTCATTACTTAAGTGAAAGTACAGATATAACTGGTCCATTACAAATGAAAGTCGTACCATCAATTTTTTTTTTACTTAAGTTAAAGTACTGCAGTATTAAAAGTACATTTTCTTTTACCGCATTGTTGCATTATTGGCACAACACATACAATAGCTAATGCCTCTGACTAGAACCTCTAGAATTAGGAATTAGTAAAATGGTAGGTGTTCTGACATGAGTTGAGAGAGAAATTGAATGAAAGAAGAAGGACGTGAAGGTTAGCCTTGTGTGAGGACACACACTCACACACACAAACGGACTAAAGAGGCATTGCATGTCCTGTCAGTCTTCTACACTAGTGTTTGTGTTTTGAGTTGCGCATCATAGGGCAGCAGCCAATTAGCAGCAAGGAGAAATTAATAACGCTCTCGGATTGGCTACTTTCAAACCTCCCATCTCTTCATCATCCCAAGATGTGTTTTCATTTAAGGCTGCTTTGTGTTCACTCAACTGTACTAAAATGCATACAGTTATATTTTAACGCCGATAAAGGCCCACGACTAATATACACACACACACACACACATATATATATATATATATATATTGCCATGAAAAAAGCAAAAGAATATGAAGAGGATATTTGCACGAACAATTATTAGATTGGTTCTAACCCCTATAAACAAAGCCATGCAGGGTCTGTATTTCCACAGCTGTAGGCATAGTAGAGTCATAGAGGTCCTGCTTGCTTCTTTTCTGTGGCCTTCTAAGGTAAGATGGTCAGATACAATCTACACTTTCATTAATATTATTAACAGCCACTAACTCTGGTTTATATAGAACTGCACTGTGAATAAAGTCACCAGTTTTAGGAACGTGAACTGGAAAATACTCGCCGCTCATGTGTTGTGTTCATTCTAAATTAACAAGCATTGCAGAGCAATTCAGGCTTTTCATGCACATCACATCCGAGTCATTGGAGGAATTTTTCTGTCATATCTACTTTCTTTGATTTCTGTACCCCACGCTGAACTCTGCGAGTCTACTAGCCATGGTTCCATTTAAGGCAGCATTGTCCTTCTTAGCTCATCAAGGCCATTTAATTGTATGATGAATAGACAGTTTATTCAGTATACCTACCTTATACCTACAATCACTGGCCATTTTCTCAAATATAAAACTGTCTAGACATGATTAAGTTAGTGGGCATGCTATGAGTGTACTGGGTTTTAACCTGGTACACTCATAGCATAGCAAGGTTTTGAACTTTCGCTCATGCATTCCACTACTGCCGTGTGAGGAATTTTGCTTGTATGGTGTATTCTCCATGAAAAAAGATCTATTTATTTTTTTATTTCTGTTGATTTATGCCCCATTATAGACATTAAAGAATACATTGAGAGTGTGGACGTCATAGAATTTAGAATTTATACAATCGGCAGTCTGTACAATCTTACTGTATATTTTACAACTGCATTCATGCACAGCTAAAGTGCCATAAATGTTATATGGAAAAACTCCTCTTAAAAATGATTTGTACTTTACCTGTACTTACAGGGGGATCAACCAGCCGAAGATAGGAGCTCATCCGTTTAGACAAAGAAGTCGGTGCTAATAAGCTTCTTTGAACTCATCCTAGACAGAATTAGGTGTATAATGTATCAAAGGCCAAGGCTGTGTAGTGAAGATTAAAAGAAAGATGTGTTTTTTTCATAGACAGAACTGTTGGGCACATTGTGACATTCAGACATAGATTGCAAAAAGCAATAGAATTTTCAGGCCAGAAAAAACACAGACAATACACGTACAGACTGCTACCTCGTAGGTAACCTAAGGTTAGCTTTCTTTTTTCTGAATAAAATAGAAGAAAAATGGTGTCTATCTAAGACACTAGAATGAATTACACCCATGTATGGCAACTACAGAAACATGCTGACGGTGTTTCTGGTTACACTGAAAGCCAGTGAAGGCCACCAGACACATTCCTTTCATGACAACTAACACAAACTTACAAGGGCCTTTATATATAGTTTATTCATGTTATGCCAGTGGTCATAACATGACATGAGATAAATCCCATCAGACTAAATCATTATTCATGACAACTGGCTCATTTCCCTACATACATTTCATAGAAAACCACTCTGGGGGACATTGCTCATGTTCTCTAATTATGGTGACCTTTTGGAAAACCAGTGACACCCTTCTTTGACCCTTTAATTTACATTTACGGCATTTATCAGACGCATTTATCCAAAGCGACTTTCATTCCTAACTACAGGGGACAGTCTCCCTGGAGCAACTTGGGGATAAATATCTTGCTCAGTGGTGGTTCTGAAGGTAGGATTCGAACCCATGACCTCTTAGTCCATGGGTTCGGATAGAGTGTAATAGTAAAACAAATAAAAATGGTGTAAACAGTCTAAAACCTGTGTTTGCTCTCCCACATGCCTGCTGTTTGCTGCTCTTTTTCAGTTGCCGCACCACTCTGACACTCTCCGGACCCCCACACCCTGGTCTTCCCACCCAGTTGTGGGAGGAGACTATCCTGAAAGTTCTCCTGGCTTCAAAGATCTTGTGTTTTTTCTGTTTGTTTTTAAGACCTAAAATAAAAGGAATGTAGGCATTTCTGTTCTTTTGTCCATTTATCCATTATTAACCTTTCAGGCTCAAATTATGTTTCAGTAACTAAAGGACAACCAAGTCCTGCAGTGGTACTTCTGAGTAAAAAAAACTCATAAAATATGTATCTGGGGTAATAAGGTAGTTAGTTGCAAATCTGTTGCAAATCAGCAACGCCTGCCTTGAGAGGGTTAACGGTAGTTGTTATTAATACATGTTTACTACAATAACTACAATAAGCTGACACCCCCTAGCATCAAAAGACACTTGGTGAGCTTCCATATATTCCATTGCTGTATGATGACAATTTCCCATTAGTTGGACTGCCTCCACTGATCCTTTCTATAGGTGAAATCATGTTTATGTGACAATTAACACAGACTGTCAGGGTGAATGACAGTATTCCTTTGAATGGGTAAAAACGTGAGAATGTCAGACACAGGTGTGGTGTGATGAAGCGTGAAGAGCAAACAGAAGAGAAGACAGCGAGGTGTGAGAGTGAGGACTAATCTGACAGAGTGAAGCAGGTAGGCTGTTTCAGAGCTCAGAGTGGCTTCTCTCTGGGGTCTGGTTGGGGGATACAGGGCCTGGTACTGTCCCACCTTCATGTCAGTCTGTCAATGAGCATATGGCATTCAGTTCAAGATCTGATGCTTGAGACGGAGGAAATTGAGTGCAGGGGGCGGAGATGGAGCGTGTGGGTGGAAACAGGGAAATCCACCTGGCATTCATTTATCTGTCATTCGTCTTGTTAAAGAGGGAAGGAGATTAGGGAGATAGGAACGGCAAAAAACGGAATAGTGACTAACTGCAGCTGGAAGTGAGGAGGAAAGCAGAACAGGAGGACGGAGGAAAGGAGGGGGGGGGGAGCCTGAGACCAGTCACTCCTGGTGACCTTAGCTGAAGAAACTCAAGGTTTGCAAGATTGCCTCTCAATTCCTGTCACATTTTTCTCTGCAGAAAGGCATGCCAAAATATGATGAAAGACTGGCATGAGTGGCTGTGACACGACATTCGACACCGTCAACTTGAAACCCATTCCCCTGTCACAGACACACTGCCTCTTGGGGTAAATTGCTGTAATTTGTGCTATGCTTCTGAACGAGGCGAAGAGAAGGCTCCCCGCTACAGGGCCATCGCTCTTATGACTGAGGTTTCATGCTTAAACAAGTCTATTTGACTTTGGAGAAATGGAGAAATGCGCAGGTGATTTTTCCTTAATCCCTTTAAAGCGTGCTCATGGCTTTCACCAACAAGGCTGCGTGCTCTCCTGCATTCAGGCGACGATTCTACTTCTTGTAATCGAGACAATATTTGCAAGAAAGAAAATGGGGCTTTGATTATGAGCGTGCGAGTGCATTTCATTTGTGTGTCGCCAAATGCAGGCGCTGAATGACATGCATGGCTGGATTCCGGAGGTTCGACGCGCAAGGTGAGACGCAGGTTCAGCTGGGAATTCAGCCTGAGGACAAATCCACTCGCGCATGTGGAACGTGGCGTATGTTTACATCCTTCGTAATTTGTCGTCTGGTGGATGTGTTCATATTACGTTACTCAAAAGGCCCTGGAGACGTGATATGTGCTGAAACAAAACAGAACTGAAGCTTTCCACAAGAAGAATAATGGAGAAATTAAGAAGGAAAACATTGAAAGGAGTAGTCAAGGGCCTTTTCTTCTTTTGTTTGGGTGGGTTGTCTCCAGTTCTACCCACTAGCTGGGACTCCAAGTAAAACACAATACCACTGAGGGTGAAATCTAGCACATGCTTCCTCTGACAGTCCAGGGCCAGCACAGGCACAGGTCAGGGGGC
This sequence comes from Phenacogrammus interruptus, assembly GCA_037974425.1. NCBI lineage: Eukaryota > Metazoa > Chordata > Actinopteri > Characiformes > Alestidae > Phenacogrammus > Phenacogrammus interruptus. The sequence continues at coordinate 19,570,063 of JBBPCW010000006.1, read as the reverse complement.
ATTGTACTCAATCGTGTTCTCTCTGACCTCTGTCCAGAGATGGCTGTGGCATCACCAGGGATCTGACTCATGATCTCTTGATGACAGGGGCAATATTCACCAAGCCTCACCAGGACCCTTTCTGTTAAATCTGTGGGTGATTTCCATTCAACTAAAGTTTAAAGAAGTCCGGTTAGTGAACATTTCCAGAAGAAAAGGTCCAGAAGATCATCATAATGTTTAACTATTTAGTATATGTTTGTGTGTGTGTGTGTGTGTGTGTGTGTGTGTGTGTGTGTGTGTGTGTGTGTGTGTGTGTGTGTGTGTGTGT
>JBBPCW010000006.1:19548810-19563245 GCA_037974425.1 Phenacogrammus interruptus | reverse complement strand
TGTGTGTGTGTGTGTGTGTGTGTGTGTGTGTGTGTGTGTGTGTGTGTGTGTGTGTGTGTGTGTGTGTGTGTACCAGATGACCTGTGTAAGCAATGAGTGCACCTCAGAGTAACTGAAGTCATACGTGGGACTATGGAGTTTCACAGCTTTCTATGGATTCTGCCTGAGTATAGTTGAGTCATTTGTGTCAGAAGAGGAGATGCAGTGACAGAAACTGGGGACACCACAGACCTTTTCTAATCATTATTAATAAGGTAGAATTAGAAGTGAGAACTAGGTAGTTTTTAACTAAAAATGTTAAAATTTGTACTTACAGAGAATTTTTAAATGGTGATACTTTTACTTCTATCCAAGTATAGACATGTAGCAAACAAACAATTTTTATTAATGAAAATGTAATTAATGATACTGTGTGTTATTAATATCTGTGCCGCACTGGTCAAATTCCTGACTATTGAGGTCTGTTGTTTTATTTCAGGTCATGAGTGCGTTAAAAAGAGAAGAATTGCTCTTCATCATCATCAGCTCCTCTGCTGATAGTTGCTGGATGTGCAGCTCTATAAGGTATTCAATAATCACACAGTTTTTTTCAACTTATTATTGACTACAAGCTCCACACTCCTCTATGTATTCTGTCAAATCTAGATTGTCATTACTGCAGATTCCTGGTTCATTTTCAAGCTCAGTACCAAAAGGACCTGAAAATGAGTATGAGAATATTCTCAATATTCTTTTCTGATTGGTCAGATGACCTATAGAAGACCAACCCCAACTAAAGTTGGGACAAAAGAGGAACATGTGGATTTAAAAAAAAAAGGAAAACATGCATATACACTCACAGTTAATACACTCACATGACTAAACCTTTTAAACATAAAATAACATTTATTTTCTATCAATATTGAAAAAAACCCAAAATTTTACTTTGTTGGGCTTGACACTCCCTATTAAAGATGCAGAGAATAACACATGATCAGTAGTGATTAAATCAATATTTCTCCATTATCCAGTATTCATCCATGTAACTTAAATGAAGTATTTTACACTTCGTCATGCCTTTTAACACGAAAGTGCATTCAGGTTTCTGAGTAAATATATTGGTGTGGAAAGCAATACTTAAGGACACAAACAAAAATGATAACATTATAGAGTTTTATTTGCTCTGAAACACCTTTCGGAACACATCAGTAAGTTCAGAAACTCCTCTCTAATTTTTAACCACTCTTTCAAAGCATCTCTCTTCAGTCCTACCTGTTTGAGAAGCAGCGTTCTCACACTGTGTGGGCGAGGCTACAAGCTGAGTGACGGCTCCCTATTGGTCGATGTGACCCTAAGCTATCTGTGAGCAGCAATGGAAGGGACCACGTGGAGTGTCACTCCCCCTCCCACCACCACCTAATTTCGGACAAGCCCCGCCTCCTACCCTTGGATTGGCTGTGTCGTTCAAACTACGAAACGTTCTAGGATACGATACTAATTAGCCCCGCCTTCTTCGCTCTGATTGGCTGGTGGTAAGTGTTGCAGAGCGCTATGCTAAATAGGATGTTAGATTTAGTGAGAGTGAACTCGCAGCTCATCCCGGAGGAGGAGCCGAGCTACTACCAACCAATCACAGCAGGGTGGGCGTGGTCTGTTTGAATACGGGTGGGAAAAGAACCGTAACAGGTCGAGCCTGTGTTTGGATCAGTGGATGCTGAAACTGGCTGAGTTGCACGATGCTCCTCATAGAGCCCCAAACCGCACTTACTACCCAGGCATTCTAACTTTATGTGTTTGTTTGTATATTTATTTTTTATAAAACAGTACTCACAACTGAACTTTTAAAGAGCTCTCCTCTTTAAGGCAACATTCATGCGAAGGTGAAGTTCCCCTGGCTCCAGGAAAGTGACTGAATTGGGGAAGTTTGGACTGAACATGAAGGCTGGAGAGGAGGAAGCTGTCCGGTTCGTGTGTGTGCTGGTGCTCCTCGCTCTCTCCAGGGCGCGTGCAGGTCCTGTGTATTTCGGGCGGGTGGCGGACAGGGCTCCGGAGGGTACCGCGGTGATTGGTTTCACGTTGCCCGGTGGGGTCTCGTGTCCTGCCGTGTTGCGAGGGGAGCGCTCCGAGGATTTCTCTCTGTCCTCCTCCTCAGCAGACGGCCGGGGGCTTCTCCTGAGGACCACCAAAACTTTGGAGCGTGCGGTGAAGGCGAGCTACGTGCTGCGCGCCATGCGGGACCCGGGGTGCTCAGGCGCGCGGGACGCGGTGACCGTGCGCGTGGAACTGCTGCCGGGGGGACGGCGGCGGAGGGACGCGTCCGGAGAGCCGCACTACACCGTGGCGCTGCAGGAGGGGGCGCGACTCGGGGACGTGGTGTTCACCGTGCCGGACGAGCGCTTCATCGCGCGCCGCTTCGAGGTGCTCGCGGACGGCGGCGGGGCGGTGCGCGTGCAGAGAGACTCCGGCCGTGTGTACCTGGCGCGCGCGCTCACGGCGCCCACGCACGTCACGCTGAAAGTGCACAACGCCAGAGGTGAGGCTGACTTAACTCTGTCCACTGTGATCAGTCTTTTTGGTTTTATGGACCCCTAGTGCTTCATGTGTAAAAAAGTAACCAAAGCTGGTGCGCGGAGTTAAGAAAAGTAATAAAAATCCTCATTCCGTGATTATTACACACCAGTGATGCAACATTTCATGTTTGATTGGCGATTTGATGTACACTTTAACTTTATTTGACCATCACAGAGAAACAGTCACACAGGAACAAAAGGCACGTGCCCTCCATCTCTAAAACTAAATAGACACGGGTCTCGCGCTCTGCTCCAGCACACCTAGCTCATCATTTTACTTCGACGTGGGGTCACAGTAGGTGGGTTTCACTGAGATACAATGAGTTCGTGAAGCATCAGAAATGAGAAATGTTGGAATGCTGGTGATGATAAGAAGCCTTTCTGACTTTTTCTCCTGAGCTCATGAAATATCTCAGCGCTCTATTTCCCAGTGCGTCTGCCCTGAACATTTTTCTGACTCATCTCATGAGCTCATTAATGTGTCTTTCATGGGTTGAAAATGGCGTTTTGGAAAAGAAGTGTAATGCATTTGCTGCTATGTCTTTAGGAAACTTGTTTGTCCCCTCTAAAGTTTATGACATACACAGCCGTGGAAATATGCAAAATCCAGAAACCCAGTGTTTTTTGCTCATCATTTCTGCATAATCCAGTTATTGAAGAGTAAAGCTATTTAACATTGCTTAGAGTGAAATGGTCCAGAGAACCATTTATAACAAAAATACAGCCATTTTAATTACTGTCCAAGATGACCATTGAACCTGCACATACCTTCATCATGTGCAATGTTAATAATAATAAATATGAATACAGAGATGACTATATCTACTATTTTGCCACAGAAGAGCCTGCATTTTCTTTTTGTCTGTTCCATTTAATTGCATAACATACATTTGGTTTGTAAGCTTAATGGTGCAAAATGATGGATATGAGAATGTGGAGCCACCATGAGTTTCAGTGAACATTAAGGGGTTTAATACATTTACAGCTTATTCGATGTTCTGGTAAACATAAGAAAGAAGCTGCTCTTTATGAGTCACCTCTCACCTGTTGCGTGTATCAGTAACTGAAATACCAAGCCAACACAAAAAGCAAGACTGTTGGAGTGCTCTGTGATTGACGTCACATTATTGAAACTGGTAGTTTGCCATGTCTGTGACACTCCCCTCTCAGTTGGGTTGGAGGTGGCCACAGGGTGTAAATAAGGTAACAGCTTTAACACACATGGCTGTTTAGTTACTCTTGGTTTATCAGTCAAGGCCTGTGCATCATGTTACGTTGTTCTTGCCAAGGTTACAGTCTTTTAGTATTTAGTACTTAAAGACTGTGTGAATCTGACTAGACACAGATGAATGCGTCTGTTGTGGAACTTGTTTTTTTCAAAGAATCTCTCCCACTTACTTGTTCAGTAGTTCTGGGAACATATGGCCACAATATTGCTATACTGAGCTGAGCAACAGAACGGCTGTGGGTCTAGCTGCCCGGTTAATGGGAATAAATTGTGACATCTTGGGTAAACTGAAATAGAGTTACCAACCTCACCGGGCCTAGTCCGTGTAAATATTATGATGAAGGCCACTAATTAGGAGTAGGAGTTTAGATGAAGTGGCTTGGGTCACACTGACCTTGTTTTGTTAATCAGGGCCTAAAATATGACCCCCCACCTGCTGTTTGTTTGGAGTAATTAGTGATATTTACCCACCTGGAAGTCACCAGAGACGTGCACTTGGTGTGTCTCTGATACCTCGTCCAGGACTGGGTCCTCTGTTTATGGGGGGGACCTGAAGAGTTTGTTTTTGTATGTCAGGGCCTTATACCTCATTATGCGCCTTCCGTTGCTGTAGCGTCTGATTGAAGGCAGCCAGTGATTGTTTAGTGGATTAAGAGGCTGAAGTATGGCTCATGACATGTTTACTAGAAGAGTACAGGGTAACTCCGGTGCTGTTAATCATGTATAATCAGCGCTCGCAAGCTCATCAGTCTTCACATTTACCAAGCTGTCTCGCAGCTTTCGGCCACGTAATCTACCTACTTTGGCATTTCCCTGGAAATGGAAGTTGAATTCATTACTTCCACTTGCTGAGCCTCTCCCATGACAATATTGCGTTCTCTCTTAGCATAATATTGTGCTGTGACAAGCATCAGTATTGCAGGTAGCATGTTCCTACTTCAGACTTCCCTTGGTGCTATAAATTGTTATTATACTGTAAAGTGTAAAGTGGTGGGGTGGTGGCCTACTGGGTAGGATACACGCCTCTAGACCAAAAGGTTGTGGGTTCAAATTCTACCTAAAGCATACCACCACTTAGCAAGAGGTGAGCAAGACCCTTAACCCCAGGTTGCTCTAGGGAGACTGCCCCCTGTAGTTTGGGAATGGAAGTCGATTTCGATAAAAGTATCTGATAAATGAAAAATGAAGTGTCCATTGCTCATATATGAACACTGTGAACAGCAAGAAATCATTATCTGTATTTAACCCATTCACCAAGAGAAGCAACAGGCAGCAATGAGTACAGCACCCAGGCTGCACTCATTGGTACCTTAAGGGTACCTCAGTGAGCTACTGGCACTCCTGGGTTTCGAACCCACAACCTTCCAATTGCAGGGATGATTCTCTAAAGACTAGGTCACCAGCTGGTCTCTAACATCAATAGAACTCTAAACTACAGATGACAAAGAGGGTATTTGTTTAATCACTAATACCATTGAAGAACCACTATTGGTTTTCTAAAAGAACATTTTGTAAATCACCTTAAATTTGAACGAGAGTGTGGTCTTCTGCTGCATGGCTCTTCTGAAGCTGTACAGCCCCACTGCCTCCTGCTTGTCACCTCACGTTTCCTTTGCCAACCTTCAAGCTTACTGTCCCGCTTTGATGTTGCTGGTTCATTTGGACATTTGAACAGAGCTGTCACTGTAAACACACCACGGCAGCAGAATCATCTGGGCAGCCCGGTGAGAAACGGTGCAGTTGTGGCATCGTCCCGCACCTCGTTTAGAGTGGAGATGCTGTCTGCAGGACTGTCTCTCCAAACGTGGATGCTGAAAGCAAGCCAATGCACAGGGTCTTCTGGGAGATAATTATGCCGGAAACCATTGTCTGGCCTCATGCTAACACCGTTGTGTTTATGCGCACGTGTGTGTGCGTGTTTATAAAGTGATGTTTGTTTTCTCCTATTTAAAAGTCCTCCCATCCTTATGCATGTGTTTTCCCACTCAGAATTCCCTCTTTGTGCTTTGAAAAGCCACATTCCGGGACATGGAATAAGTAGAAGTGTACAACTACAACTCTGAAGTAATTAGATGCAGCTCATAATGCAGCAGTTAGGCATGACCAGACATCAAGACTAATGTTAATTCGGGATACTACCGCTGTCCTAAAAACCCTATTAGTAAGAAAACATATCTTAACCTTAATGTACAGTAATATAAAAGGACTTTATTTCAAGAATATTTTAGGCCATTCTTATTGAGCTTTAAATGTGTGAGCAGGATGGCGTTTTTAGGCCATTAGACCTATAACTAATAGGATTGTTAGTTAGTGTTCTCCTCCAAGCATGCTGAGCTTTTGCTTCAGCTCGGAAAGGAGAGTTAGGGAGCATTAGATTAAAATCCTCCCAAAACGGAAATGAAAAGTAATGCTTTTCATATGTCCAGCACATTGATCCTACATGTCCTATCTGTGCCTCAGGTCATGCTCGTACTTGCATGTCAGCAGTGCCAGATGGCAAATATTGGATGGCCAGCAATAGTGTACTTTGACTTAGTCCAATGTCAGATACCATTTAGTTAACAAGCTACTCATAAAGCACAGGGGGTTAACAGTCTGTCCTGCTCCATTAGCTGCAGTAACTTTAGCAAGCAGTGTGTCTCCTCAGGACTGGGGGGCAGCCTCCTAATACCCATAAAGACCATCCCTGTGGTGCCTCCATTGACTTGGTAAACACTGATAATGGTTCGCGTGCTGCAAGTGCAGAGCCTTCCACATGCTGTGCTCCAGGCACCTTATTCGCCCCCTCCTGTTGGCACAGTACCCCCAAAGTAGGGCTGCTCGATTAATCAAATTTCATTGTCAGTTACGAGTTTGGCTTCCAACGATTGTGAAAACAAAATAGTCAACAATTATTATACCTGTTTTGCTTTAATACTCTTGTTTTGTTTTACTTTACCCCTGGATTCCACAAGGGGGGAGCTGTGCCGCATTGTGGCTGCAACGAGGCTGCTGAGCTGATAGCGCCCATTCCCTGTTCATAATCAAATTATTTATGATTCAAACAGACACGCCACTATATGTTTTAGAAGCAACACAGCAATTCCAGCAGCAACTCTTCACTCTGCTCCGCTCAAAAAAAGAAGTTAATATATGTATATGCACACACTATTTATTATATATACCCCATATATATACATTGCTAATGAGTAATGGGTTAATGAGTTAAATAATTGTGATCTCGCTCTCCTGAAATAATTCAGATATTTGCAATAATCAAGCATCACTGGCTGAATATCTTTGTAACAACTCTATCTTTCCAGGAGCTCCTAAGATGCTCTACATAAAGAATTGCCTGGGGTGATACGCCAGGGAGGTTGGAGCAGTAAGGAAAATGCATGAAGAAAAAAGCAGATTGACGCTTTGAGACACACTCCGAAAAAAAAAACGCGTGCACGCCCCTCGACTGAGCACCGCATAAACAGATATCCGCTCTCTGTGTAGAGCAAATCTCTATTAGGTTTGCATCTGACTGGAAATAATCCATATTTTCTGCATGCTGATAAGATCTGCACCATGACTAATGACTGCACATAGTTAGCGAACCTTGCCAATCTGCTCATGCATTTTCCATCTGTCCTGCGTCGAGTTGTTGTTACATTTTCAGCTTCGGTCACCTCGTTCATGTCAATAAGCCTGTATCACACAGGGGGTGGTGAGAGTGCCAGGCTGCAGGGTGGGCTTTAGTGGTGGAGCTTGTACGCTAACAACAATGCCCACAGCTTCTTTGAAGCTTCTTGTCAGAATCTAGTGGCCTTTCTGTTGTTCAAGCCCCCAATTATCTCCCCGTCCTCCTCTTCCTGTCCCCGGTGGCTCACAGGCGTGGTGAGAGGAACTGTAGGTGTAATTAGGGCCGCATGGCCCTTTGCTTCCCACACACGTGCACGGTCTTTCAGGAGAGACTTTTTCACTCCGGCCAGAGCGGCTAACCTGAGTCGGGGACGCTCGCCCGGCTCTGAAAGAGGCCTGTCATCTTCCATTAAGCTCTCCGACGCTTACAGTGCAGCACCCACCACAGCGACAGCCAGAAATGGAGTTAGAGGATGGAACAAAGTGCTGGTCATTCAAACACATCTCCTGCTCGCTGCTGTGTTGCACAGAGGTCAAGATAAGCTTGGTTACTTTAATCAGACCCGGAATATACTCCAAGAACGTTCTGCCTATGACTGTAGCCCACCCAAGTTCTGTTGAATGAAGAAAAATTATGACCGTAATCATGTCATCATGACTGAGAGCAAGGCAGAATAAGTGCTGAACTTGGATCTTGATTGATGCTGGTTGTTTGCAAACTTAGGTGTTCAATGCAGTTGATACACCCTTACAATATAATATTGTCTAGGTTTGTATAAATGCTGTGGAAATAGTGCTGTTTATTCAGAGATGGCTGTTATTATTTCTTGAAGAAAGTCTGTCCATTATTTCTAGCACAAAACAGAAACAATCAAAATATCCAGTGACGAGAGCGGCACAACATTTTTTTCCTGCTCCAGCTAATCAGCTAAATTAACAAGCACGGTCTGAAATTAAGTGTTTGTGTTTGAGTATTGAAAACCCTCAAAAGTGTAGTGCAGAGCCACTTGAGGACCAAAGACAGGAAACACTGACCCAAGTGGCTCTCTAGTTTGTTCGATACGAATGTATTTTGGATGCAGTGCCTTAGACCCAAGCGATATCTCCAAGTCAAGATGACACGGTCAGAGTGTTATTGCCCCTTCCAGATGTGTCAGACTGCCATAGGCAACCGATTACATGTGTCACTCATTTACCATCTGAAAAAATGCTCAGCCATGCGACCATTCCTGGAGGATTCATTCCCAGCATTGGTCATTTAGGCCGACCAGAGGCCCCGCACATGGCCGAAACCCACTGTCCTGGAAGATATAATGAACGTGTAAATAGATAAGCAGGTCTTCAATTGAATGAGCCACGTCTTGTCATCTAGCTTTAATGGGGGAAGAAGCTCACTTTAGCCGAATCTTCTCTGCTCCAGCGCCCTTCACTGTCATATTTAGATGAAAGGAGGAACGCGAACGCTCCGAGGCTTTACAGACCACCCGTGTCTCACCCATTTATTTAGATCATACAATTAGTCCTTTTCCCATCTGCTGAGTTTAGCCTGAGGACTGGCCTGTGATGCTACACTCGCACACTGTATAGACAGCCATTATAGAAATGTACACAGGAGACTTCACCCTGCACTGAGCGATTCTGAACACCACACTGTGTGCCCATGTGTGCATGTGTGTCTTTATGTGTGTGTGTCTTAGAAATAAAGGATATTTAATTGTGCCTGTGCATGCTTGCTGGTGGGAGAGAGTGAGGGTGTTCAGAGGATAGAAAAGGCTGCAGGATACAGCACTGTGAAGAAGCAAAACCTTAATAGAATGGTCTTTTTTGGTTGTAAATGAAGCCCTGGAGAGCTGTTTGGGTCCGTTTGAATCAGTGTTACTGTGGGACGGCACGCCGGGCATAGTTGCAGGGAGGGTTGTGCACTGGTGCTGAGGGCTGCAGGCAGCAGCAGGCTGTGTGGGGGTGTGCAGGCTGTGGTCGTGCACTGGGATCGCCAGCAGTGAGGTGAGAGCTGTCAGTCAGGGGCATTTATGAGAGGGGGTGACTGCTCACTTTTTTTCATGAAAAGACTAGATGAGCCTCATTGGCCCATTCCAAAAAGAGGGTAGATAGCCTTAAGATGTTGTAGAATATGTTTTTTTTGAGGAAGATAATGTCTGAAACTTATCTAACCTCCTATGAATCTTCTTCTCATTGAAAATGGCAAAGTTTTCACACACCACCACCTCCCATCTCCTTAGACATAAATCAGAAACTTTACCGACTTACTCATGCTTGTTATTCTCTTCATCATACAGTCCTACAATCACACTTTGGCCGCTTAGTGTTTACCAGTCTCCCTACACACCTTCTGTTTAGTGAAGTCAGCTGCTTTCTGGTGCACCCCTTGCTGACAATGCAGCAATTACGTAAAAAGAATAGAATGTTCTGGTGCAATCACTATTCCGAATGCCAAGCATCAGATAAAGCCCCCTAGTGTTGGTCTACGGAGCAGTGGAACGATGTTCTCTGGAGTGATGGAGCGCCATCCAGCACTTTTGGGATGGCTGGACTGAAGTTTGTCATCCAGAACTAATCATTCAGCATCAGTAACTGACCTCACTCTTGTGGGCCAAATCCTCACAGCAATTCTCCATCTTCTACTGTGAAGCCTCCCCGGAAGAGAAAAGTTTGTTACTGCAATAAACGGGGTTCAAGCTCCTTATTAATAGAAACAGGTTTAAGCAGAGGTCTACATACCTTTAGGCATGTTGTGTACAGCAATGTGACAGTTTTCATTGTGGTTCACATAGTCTTAATATGCTTTTCTGAGTACATGATATCATAACAGAACCTACTGCTCACAGTAAAATGTGTGAAACGCTGAATAAAAATAGTGCTCAATAGTATTTTTAAATGTGGCACTGAACATATGAACACTTCAGCATGAACAGACTATGGGAAAAGGTCCAGAATTACATTAAACCTATTAGTTTTTTTGGCTTTTCCAGTGAAGTTAATGCTTCTGGGAAAGTGATAATATGATGAAATTGTGGACCAAACTCACAAATAAGCGCTTGAGTTCTGCAAACGAGATGCAGAGTGCTGAGCGGGGAGCCCTGTCCTCCGCCATCAAACTCTCCTCCGAGAGCAAACACACTTAATGATGGTAGTTCATCAAAGCACATTCTCTCCTTCTCTCTTTCTTTCTCTCACTCTGTGCCCCCTCCCTTCCCCACTCAGCCATAGTCCCTGTAGTGATCCCATTGTCCACATCCCCTCCTCTCTGTTAATTGAACTTCATGCCAGTGCAGCAGCCACCCCCTCCATTGTGTTATAATAGGGTATCGACAGGATATACAGCACGGCCTAAAGCATTTTTTAATGGTGAAATAGCACAAGGTCATCAGTGTCCCTGCTCCACCTCCCTCACTCATCCAGCCCCGGTCAAACCACACAGGGCTCCCGAGTGCTGCCTCTGTTTTTTGTGTTTTTTTTTTTTTATCTTAATTGTTAAATTGGACACACTGGCTGGGATTTATTTTAATTCTCGAAGAGGAGGTTTGTCACTTTGTCTCTTTTGGAAATCCCTCACTTCCTTGGTGAAGGAAATTGCACTTGAAGCGCTCTCGGTTTTAACTCACTGATCTGGGATTTCACAGCAAACTCGTTTATCTGGGTTGGCAAGCGGCATTGTTAGCTGATTGAAGTTATATCAGTGAGATTTAAAGGGAGAGGGAAAAAAACAGAATGAAAACAACATACGGCTAACAGCGAGGGCTTCCAGCACATCTGAGCGCAGTTTCATTAGGAGATCAATAAAAAGCGATTGTTTATCCCGGTGTGGAAAGTGCGGTTGCTGGAAAGTGTTGTGCCGTGTTCATCACAGTGCAAATCCCCGGAAAAGTGAAGTGGCTCTTGTTGTGAGTTCGCAGCTGTAGCTGGAGAACGCCAAGCCCGGAAACTTTCCCCGAGTTTTCACTTTCTTTTGCCAGCTCCACTTTGTTTTGTGATCAGCAGATCAGCTTGAGATTTGATTCTCGACTCTCTTGTTCTCGCGTCTCGCTCTTTCAGCCTGATTTGAAATGTTTTACAGATGCCGCGTTCAAAGCGTCTGATAGTCAGGTCTATTTGCCTGAAAATTTGATAGGTTGGCCGGTTTGAGAAGCAGATCGGTTTGTGTGATCAGCATGTTCCCTCCTTGCTTACGCTTTCTCTGTGGTGGCGAATCGAGAGCTCGCCAAACACTGACTCACAGTAATGAGGTGAGCTCTGTTTAGGGTTAGCATCTGTGATCTCTCGCTGTCTTTCTTTTTTCTTTCCCTCTGTCTCATTCCTCTGAATGTTCACAAGTGTCAATCGGAACCAGAGCAGGAAAAGGGTCCAGGCAGAGGAACCCAGGGCAAACACTGTTCAGCAGATACAGGCTTAATTAGATCATTAAATATGTTCAGGCTGGTGCTCTGCATGTATTTAGGCTGAGGGCACAGCAGCACTCTCTCTCACTCTCCCTCCCTTTCTCTCTCTCTCTCTCTCTCTCTCTCTCTCTCCCCTCTCTCCCTCCCTTTCTCTCTGTCTCTGTCTCTCTATTTATCTATATTGCTCTCACATTCCCTCTCTCTCTTTATTCCTTTTCTCTAGGGATGCACCGATTGCAATTTTCTTGGCCGATTCGGATTACCGATTTTTTTGTAAGTGTGATCGGCCGATATCGATTTTTCCGATACCGATTTTTTCCCCAGATAGCAGAAAATTAGAGCTGCAGGGTTTCAACTTTTTTAATGTAACGTGGGAGTTACTTTCCCTGTTTACTGGTTACTTTTATAATAGTGACATATGATAGTGGCAACTCTACAGCAAATACAAACAAAAATCTAATTTTCTTTAATATAAAGCTTTTTTTTTTCATAACAACATTTATTTACAAATTTAAATAAATAAAATGTATTATAGACAAATAAATAAACCCCCCAAAAAAGATTGGCTTGAAATCGGCAATACGTGTGAGTGATCGGCCGATCGCCAATCAGGCCAAAAATCGGCCGTTTCCGATCACTGGCCGATCAATCAGTGCATCCCTACTTTTCTCTCTTTTTCTTTTTCACTTTCCCTCTTTATGCCCTTATCTCTCTTTCTCTCCCCTGATCTGTTTTCTCCTCTCTCCATATCCTCCTTCTCTCTTTCTTTACTTTTCTCTTTCACTCTCTGTCTCTCTCTGTGTGTCTCTCTCTTTTTTCACTCTCTTACTCTTTATTTCTCTCCTTCTATTCTCAATTTTGATCTTCACTCTCATTCTCCCTCTCTTTCTTTCTCTCTTTCTAACTCTTTACCCCACCTAGCTTTTCTCTTTTCTTCTCTCTCTCTCTCTCTCTCTCTTTCTCTCTCTCACACACACACACACATACACACACACACAAATACATACACATGCCCTCGACTCCCCCTCAGCATGAGCACCCGGCACTCATTGCATGAAGTTTTCTGCAATGACCCAAATATGCAGCTTGTTGTGAATATACCCATGTGTTTCCGAGCCCTAAGCTCACAACTGGAGACACACCTGCATCACACACACACACACACACACACAGACACTCAGACACATATAGGCCATTTTGTGGCCCTGTGGCCAGCGCTGATCTGGGTGGAAGAGAGATTGAAGAGTGCGATGGACAGAGTCGGACAGAGGAGAAAAAAACACAAACATGCACTGGAAAGTTCCGGGGCCAACAAACTGTGATGAGAAATCAATATTATGTAAGCATGGCAGTGAGATTCCCTCCTGTGTTATTATTGATTTCATATGGGACCGCAGAATAGTCCTCGGTGATCATTTGCATACTGCTTTGCCGCTCACCCTTTTGAGATGCCAACTTCAAAGAGGGAAAATAAACTGCCAGGGAAAAAAGAGCTTGTTTAAAGATTTAAAGGCTGCAAAAATCAATTAAGCAAATTTGCAAAGAGCTCTTTGGTTTATACACGGCAGAAAAATCAACAAACAAACATGGTTCGTGTGAGATTTCATATTCAATTGGAGCCTGTCTCTAGAACGGAGAACTCGACTATGAGTTCTCTGTTTTACCTGTGCCTGGCTTACATCCACCCTAAAAAAGAGCATCCTTCGTTGATTTGGTTTGAATCAGAATCTCACTGTATTTATGAATTTTGAATAACACACACTTTGTGTCAGTCATATATGCCAGTCACAAATTCTTTGCAAAAGTGCGTCATGCTTTCACATAAAGTATGCACAGCAAGGTCTCAGACTGAAGAATTGGGACTGATATACTGACGATGGTATTCAAAACCATAATACAGGGATTGTAATCTGGATGGCGTTTTTGTAGAGACAAGATGTTTGCAGCTGCTGAATGGAGAAGGAAAAAAAATATTCACTGTCTTTGGCTAATTAAGAGGATGTGCATCAAAAGTGTGTCCTGTGGAGTTCTGAGAGGGAGCAAGTGCTCGTCCCAAAATCTCAGTTGCAACAATGAAAGTTTGCCAGTTTGTTTCCATTCCAGTGAACACAGACTGTCTGAGTTGTAACAGGGTAGACCAAAGAAAAGTAGCCACTGTGCCTTTTCTGTATGCACTGTCGATCAGAGTGCCTCAATTTTTTCTGCCAAGGATGAAAAAGGTTCCATGGACACCACTTCTCCAAATCTTAAAATGTTAGACTCCTTAGACCCTGTTTAACTGGATTTGGTGCAGCACAGACTGCAAAAAAACAAGATTGAAAAAGAATGTAAAAAACTCAGGTTCACAGACTGTAAAAATCACAGACTGTAAAAAGTAGGGATGCAACGATTGATCGGCCGGTGATCGGAAACGGACGATTTTTGGCCTGAGCGGCCGATTACTTGCACGTATTGCCGATTTCAAACTGATCTTTTTGGGGGGGGGGGTTATTTATTTGTTTATGTATTACATTTTATTTTTTTTAATTTGTAAAGAAACTTTGTTATAAAAAAAGCTTTATATTCAAGAAAATTAGCTGTAGGGTTGCCACTATCATATGTCACTATTATAAAAGTAACCAGTAAACAGGGAAAGTAACTACCACGTTACAT
>JBBPCW010000006.1:19521785-19527117 GCA_037974425.1 Phenacogrammus interruptus | reverse complement strand
AAAAATGGTTTTGGAACGTGGCGTCACGCGTCCTGATCCGTGCTCCAGCGCGGTTAGCGCTCACACTACATGCGAACTGTGCCCGAGTCCAACTGAACCGTGCTCTAGCAGGCCTCTTCCAAGCGGGCCAGTGACGGCTAAACGAACCGCGCCCGGGCACGGTTTGGAGCACTCACACTAGTCAAACAAACTGTGCTTTGGTGGTCAAACGCACTTGGGCACAGTTCAAACTAGTGTGAGTACACCCTAAATGTTTAGATGGAAAACAGTTTAAACCATAATAGCTAATCCATCTGATGTTTTGAAAAGTTTAAAAAGAAAGTAGTCTAAAATTTAGATAGCCATTGCATTTTGTTCAGTCTTTTAGACTAGGGATTTGTATCCCTTTGGGCTGTTGCTGCCTGGGCACTGGATAATTTCCCACTTTTGGACAAGCTGCCCCTCTGAAGGGTTTTGATTATTGGTCCATTAGCATCACTTGTACCTCATTGCTGCAGTCAGATTCAATTAAATCCTCATATTATTTTAGTTAAAACTATTAGTTATGTTCAATATGGGCTAGGGGTACACTGTCACAGTTGTTGTCGATGAGAGTAGTTGATTCTGGTTTTGTTGAGTGGGACAGCTGGTAGCCTATTGGTTAGAGCGTTCACGCTGCGATCCGGAAGTCATGGGTACGATTCTTAAGACCTCTGAGGTACCCTTGAGCAAGGTACCGTCCCCACACACTCTGTTCCGGGCTGCCCACTGCTTGACTTGGTGAATGGATTAAATGCAGAGGAAGAATTGTGTGCTGGGGTGTGTTCATGTGTGACAGAGTGGTCACTTTCACTGGTATTTTAGTAAGATAGTTCCTGAGGGGTTGTTTGGGACTCTGTGGCATTAGGAAGGCCACTTAGTTCAGTGTAAACAGTAACCTGTCCTTGCAGCTATCTGCATCAGCTACCAACACAGTTAAATGAGTAAGCTAGCTAGTCAGAAGAACATGGTTTGAGTGACAGTGATGGCAATGGCTGTAGATTGTGGTCATATATAACGTGAGGTTAACTCTACAGTTCATATAAAAGCAGCTGGAAGCTTTACTGGCATGCGAGTGCACATAGTGGATTTAAACTGACAAAGTGGATTTAGGTGAGACTAAAATCACCAGCAGAATGTACATACTTACAATAGACCCATCTCCTCATGTTCAACTAGCCCTATGTGAATACTGCTTTAATATTAATGTATGAATAATGAGTCTAGACCTAAAGGGGAGGTGTGTGTGTGTATGTGCGATTGCCAGGTGTGATGTGGTGCTAGGTCTGTTGTTGTAGGTCTCTGCAGTGGGCAGACACAGAGCCCCATGCTGTGGGCAGCCGCTGGGTTTAGGCCTCTGGGGAGAATCTCACACACATTCATTATAGGGAGCGACCTACTATTGCTATTACTACTTTTACTGCTGCTGCTGTTCCAGCCCAGCACCATCTCACCTCCGAGAGCAGAGCATGTAGGGAAAAAAATCAAGCCTGTCAGAATGTCACACATTCGTTCAGTCACTCCACATGCTGCACTGTGTGCTAATGGACAGGCTGAGAAAGAGACAGGGGAGAGCACACTGCAAAAAATGATACCTTGGCAACTAAAGGCCCTGTGGGTCTAGTCAATGTATCGACTGTTTTTCATTTTGAGATTTGTGTATGAATATTGTAAAACGATGAAATTTCAAATGTTTAGGCGTTTTCTTTTTTGTATTAAGAAACTGCATGTAGTAAAACTGGCAGGATGTTTGTTGCGGGACAAAATACAACTAATTTTGTTTATTTCAGGTAATAATGAAACATGCAAAACAGCCAGGCACTAGTCAAAATGATTTAAAGCAAGTAACTTAGAAAAATGTAGAAATGAGTTGACATATTCTTAGGACAATCTCAACTGTGTGGTAATTGTGCAGCGTAAATGATGACCTCACATCTTCCATTGTGTTATTGCTCCCTAATCCAATAGTGTGCTTGTCTTGTCACAAAAAAATATAATTAATGAGAGCACGCAAATACACACGTACACACACACACACACACACTTACACCTGCTATGTTTCCCTGCTCTAGTTAAAGGATGGGCTGTGCTGGAGTCATCCGCAGCCATTAAGCTGAGCACACTGCAGCATGTGTCCCTGAAACATGAGGATTTATTATTGCACGTTTAATTGATTTCATACAGAAAATTATGGAGGAAAGCCGCTTATGCTCTTCTGCTATCTGTTCAGGGGAAAAATTAAATACTGTCCCAAATAATTGCAGCTGCTGTTTGCTACCAGCATCTCTTTGCGTCCGCCCCCTACCCCCCCCTCCACAAACAAGATTTCCAGAAACAGAGCAGAGCGCTGGACGGATTGCGAAACACGCCGGTGAACACACACACACACACACACACACACACAACCTCCCCCACCCCTTGGCTTCCTGCTCTTCCAGTGCCAATTAAGCACTGGCCCAAAATACCAGACCTTGTAACAGGATTAACTCAGTGTGTTTAAGAGGTAGAGGAAATAATTAGTCTTATTACTGATAACATTAATCAGGTTAACGGCCATGCCTCATTACGGAACCAGTATTACCACTTTCTTTTTTTTCTCCTCTCTTTCTATTGCTTTCTCTTTCTTGTTCTCTTCTTTCCTGTTGCATTCTCTGTGTCTGCTGCTCGCTTTCTATTTTCTGCTCTCCCTCTCTCTCTCTCTGTGCCTGTCTGTCTCTTTCTCTCTCCCTCTCTGTCTCTCAGTTCTCATTCTTGGTAGACATCGCTCTGCTTGCTAATGAGTAAGTTAGTATCGATAATGCTGAAATTGAGTGTGTCAGGCAGATGCAGGCGTGTGTGGATGTGTTTTTTATGTGTGGTGTTTGTGCTTGCAGAGCGAGGGCAGCCCCTGCATTCTGATCATGGTTTGTGCAAAATCTGACAATTATTTCTGAACTTTTCTGAAATAGTCTGTCAACTCCTATAATCAACATGTGAAGCCCACTCGCTTGGGCCTTTGCTGCCTAGTTAGTTTGGGTAATCAGGGTTAGTGTGGTGTAAATTTCTGTGAGCTGAAAGGTTATTTCAGACTTTGGACACTGGTTTGTGTACAGAAACAACTAAATGCTGAGTGTAATGAACCCTGACGTTTCTTTATACTCAGAAGCCCTTTATTTCTCAAGGATCAATTATGGCCTAAAAAGTAGAAGGCTGCCATAAGCTAGACAAAAGATCAAGTCTCTCCTAAATTGATCTTCCTGGAGTGTACATGAGAGAGTGAAAGAGTAGGAAGAGCCCAAAGCTAGAGCTCTTATTGAAAAGTAATGTACCTTCCCCAAAAAAGTTGATCCTCAGTAACAAAACCGTTCAGTGTCTACAAGACCTCTCACTGCTGAGCAAATGGGCTATCTTTAAATTAGTGCAAACAAACCGACAACTGCAAGGCATTAGACGTGAATTCAGATCAACGTCTTGATATCTGGAACGGAAAATAAGAGATAAGGCCAAAACTCGGCAGAAGCAATACTTTTAGCGGGCGGAAAGGCATTAGGGAGAAAAATCTCTAATTGATGAAGGGATGAATTTAATCTGGGGGTTTCTTAAAGGGTGGCTTTAATAGTGTTTAAACAGGATGAGCTGGACAAGGCCAAATCCAATCAAATCTCTGTAATCCGGTTTGTCGGGTTGATGCCTTCACCTCTGGGACATCCCAAAAATAAAATCCATAGTCCAAGGCCTTTGCCCTGCAACGGCGCTGCTGGTCCTGTGTCAGAACAGATGGAGCAGACATGTGAGTGTTAATAGTGTTTATTCATGTAAGTTCTTGATTACCAGATGTCAGATGCATAGGCTGAACAGAATGGATGAGCATGTTGTGGGTGTGAATGTGGGAATTCGGTGTTTATCAGCTAACAGGATTTGATTTGAGGGAGAATGGGATGCCATCCCCTGAAAAATTCCCCCTATAAAACTCCCATTCCTCCATTCCGTTACTTTAATTTGTTGTTATCACTTAAGTAGATCACTTACTGTCAATATTTTAATTCCATAATTGCTCTTAAAAAATGAACTTAAATACACCACGTTTCCATCCAGTCAAAAAACTACAGTGACCTCATACAAATGTTGTTACCTCAACATGAATTCATTTCAGTGTTGCTGTGTTTTTAGTTTGTAAGGGGGGGGGGGTTACACTGTATGGATCACATACAGCAGTGCTGTTGTAGGTTAAGCCCTCAAAAATGTAAAATAGTCAGGAATAGAGAATGACCTTAACATCTGTAAGGAGGACTTACATGTTAGAATGGACAGTAAGTAAACACAGTGTTACAACACGCCCACACCCACCCATTAACATTCCACTGCCATTTCTGTGTCACTGCTTTGCTGAGCAATGAGCCCTCACTGTAATAATACCTGCTCACTGGTGGTCCTGCATGGATCCTGAACATGAAGAACAGGCTAGAGGGGCCACACAACACTACAATGTCCACATTTGTGGTCAGTAAAGCTGCTTAAAATAAGCATCTTTTAAGGACCAATACCTCATTTTTGAAGTTCACTGGGATTTAATTTTAAAAATGACTTCAGTGTCAGTTTTTGAGGGTTAATTATCAGCATTTTAAAATGTTCCAGCTATAACAAAGATAAGCTTTCATCTCTCAACTGCACTCAAAACCTTTCAACATTTTCTAATTCCAATTTCCTAGAACCTGACTCTCAATCCCCTCAGCTTAAACAGGCACTCTCTCCTTCGTTTCTGTTTCTTTCCCCCTTTGCCTCTCTCACCCCTCCATCATTGTGTGAGCGGGGCTGCAGGTGGCCTTTGGCCTCGGGCTGTCACTCACTCTTTGGGGCAGTAGATGGGCGTGAAGTGGGGGCTAATAGCCGTGGCGGTGGGATGAGAGAGGGAGAGACAGGCCGTCTCACCTTCATTCTCCCACGCTGCTGAGAGATGAGCAGAGGGCAGCGGAGGCCGCAGCAGGGCCTAATGTGGTGTGACGGCTCTCTCGATGCAGCCCTGTTCCACACGGTCCTGCCAGGCAGGAGGCTAGACCTGCAAATGGCCACCACAGAGACCCTCAAACTGCATCTCAACTGAGCTTTTGTAGCAGAGTGGCTTAACCAAACATTATGTCTGCTTTAGATAATATACAATAAATAAGCATGTTATGAAGCTTCAATGCTTCACTACATTTGGAGCACATAATTTTTTTTTTTTAAATTAGGGTCAGGAAAACCAATTTCATCTCACAAGGCAGACGTCCGGTCATCCTACAGGAGGAGGGTTGTGCCCCCTATTGTCCAGTATAGTGGTTACCAACCCTCCTCCTGG
>JBBPCW010000006.1:19466211-19476762 GCA_037974425.1 Phenacogrammus interruptus | reverse complement strand
CGGCATATAGTGACTCGCAGATCCGGATCACTTTACTGAGTGACTCAGAGGGAGCCGAATCTGAAAAAGGATCCGAGTCTCCCAGCTCTACCCAAGAGTATCTGCCTGCAGTTCTACAAAGTGTAACGTCACATGTTTATACGCGGTAATTGCGTTAAAATTATTAACGCGATATGTTTTTCTGTGATTAATTAATCTAATTAACGCGTTAAATTCCCAGCCCTAATTTAGATATATATTTATGTACACATATATATATACAGTAATCCACTGCTTTTCACGGGGGTCACGGGATATGCTCCCAGAACACTTTAATTCCGTTTCATTACCCTTAAAGAAAATGTAATGGTAAGTAAATCAAAAAACTTTATCGCTTGAAAAAAAATTAACATTAGCGGTTAGAATTAGCATTGTGTTATGAGCGAAAACAAACACTCGTACACAAAAGAAACGTTGAAATAATTCTCTCTACCCACATATTTAGACAGGTAACAGCTTACTAATACGAAATAAACTGAGATAACAGTTGAAAAATCGAGGACAAGACATGCTACATACACAAGTTATGCTACATACTGCAGCAGGCCTCTTCTTCTTCCTTTTATGGCATTTGGCAATTTTTCAATGTATTATTGCCACCTCTGGACACTTCATACTGTCCAGCTCTATAACCTACTGTGAGATAGCTTTCAGAGACATTAAATATTGCTTTAATTAGTCATTAAACAGTGTTAACATTAACTTCTCTGGAGAAAAGCATTTTACATCAAAGCTTGCTAAATTACTTTTTATATGTTTGTGAGACTATTAACATTAAATGCCATTTATATTTTATAATTATTATTAAAATGTCTTCTTTAATGCGAACAGTAGGTTGCCTGAATATTCATTTGTTAGTTTTTGCTTCCATATTATCACTAGGATCACTTATTGGAACTGGATGTCCTCAAACTTTTGGCCAGACTGGCAGTGTATGTTACATTATCTATTTGTCAGTCTGTCAGTGTTGGTTTGTCCTGTTCTGTCTTCATTTATATCTAGTTACTCTCCATCCTGTCTCTCTTCTCTTCGCAACTTCCTTGATTTTGGGTGCTGTAGTTTGTACTTCTGGAAGGTTCATTGTTTTTCGCCTTTGGTGGTTGGAAATGGGGCTCTGTGGTTCTTCCAGTGCGGCACTAGGCAGTAAAGCATCAGGCTCAATGGCCCTGGCATTTCTATAGAGTAGCCAGAAGGAGAAGCAGGCATTTGGACAGATTCAGCAGAAAGACAACAGAGCAGAACTACAGAGGAGTAACACATACACACATTCTCTCACTCACACACACACACACACACACACATATACACACACACATTCTCTTTCACTCCCACACACACATACACACACAAACATACACATTCTCTTTCTCTCTCACACACACTCACACAGACTAGTCATTAAAAAGTAATCAACCAGTAATCATTGCTATAAAAAAGTGAGTGTTCCTCACGTCTGAAAAGAGTTTTGTAGCTAGTTAGAGGCTGAGGCTAGCAGTAGATGCTAGTTGGAGATGTTGTGTACAGGAGATCTTCTGTACATTTTAGCAGAAAATGACTTAATCTCTCTTTCTGTCTGTCTCTCCCTCTTTTCAGCTATAAGACGTTTCTGTCTGAAGATGCTGGTCCCGAGACTCTGGTTGCCATTGTGCACGCTAAAGACCCGGACGGAGACGGCGTGACGTATGCAATCACAGGCGGCAATGAAGACAGCAATTTTGAGCTGGATAACCAGAAGGGTGCGTAGAGTCAGTGAACGAGTCTAGCTCAATAACATACATCTGATGATGCATAAACATTTATAATAATGCAGAAACCTCAGTCTACTGGAAGTGGTGTAATATAGCATTTGTTTCTGTAGAGTTACTATAAAATCCACAGCTGCCCAGTGTAGCCACAACATTCTTCTCTCGCACGTAAATATATATAAAAAATAAACTTTATATGATGCTGTTTATTTTTTTAAGAAATCATTTGCTAAACAGATAGGATTCCGTTGTCAGTGGATCTCTATTGTACAAACATCTGTTATTTGGGCCTGGTTCTTGGCTTGATGTGTGGTTCTAGGAAAGCCCTGTAAAGGGTTCCGAACAGAGATGGTTTCATGTTTCATTCAGGCGTCAGGTTTGTGTGATTCACTTACCTGGGTAAGAACACCAGGATGCACTATGGAAATGTGATTCGTCTGCACATTCACACCTACTAAACAATTATCAGATGTGTTGATAACACCAGAGCCCCCTGGTGTAGAACCTTTACTTTAAGTTTTAAAAGAGTCTTCACATCCACATATCTGATTTACGAAAATGATTGTGGAATCATCCACTGAATGATCCTTTGGGCAACCAAAACTGGTTCCGCTGTGTACATTGTTGTTTGTAAAGCTGTTTGTGCATCTGAGTGTATTTACTGTTAAGATTACGTTTGTCTGCAGTCTATTTTTGTTTTTTCTTACTAGCCCTGGAGCTGATGACAAACCCTTTCGTTATTCTGTTCTCCATTCACTGGCCTCCCTGCCCTGTAGCGCTGCCTCCGTGGCTATTAAATACACACACAAACACACACCCGCACAAAACACACAAACACAAATGCACAAAACGCACATACACAAACACACACACATGCACAAAACACACACACATGCATAATACACACGCACACACACAGAAACGCAAATGAATCCATGGCCTCAGGCTTTCACACTGTACAGTCTTCAAAAACTGACTTCAAAGGTTTCATCAGTCTATTTATTTTACTGCACCCAGTTACAAATAGTGAGTGTTGGTTTGTTTCGGAAGAGAGCTGTCTGTCTGTAGATTTCTTTTTCACTGTAGGGAGTTCCGCAGCGTATGATTTACGCATTCATTGTTGACTAAATAATGGGCTATACTGAAAGACTAATAATCTGGATACTAGAATTGTACACATTATACATATTATATATTTCATATATTATATATTTTATGTATTACAATTTCATACAATCTATGAAAAATATGAATAATTTATTTACTTCTTTTGTTTTGTAATTATTTTATAGCAGTGGATAGAAACCGCACCAGTAAATAGACAATTTAGAGTGACCTTGATTAGCTTTTGTATTTTGCGAACAAGATCAGATCCCACAGTCTAAATTAACTATTTGTCAATGTTAGTGTCAAGTACAAGTAAAGTACCAATTAAGTTTTTATGTAAAACACACTAAAATGCAAATTAAGTGCTAAACAATGCATTGTAGTGTAAGTTATTAACTGATGTGTATGTTTTCTTAAATGTTGTATCATTGTCCATTAAAAATAATGACCATGACGGGTGACTGCAGACCAGAGTCCTGCACCGGGTCGGGTAGTTGTTGAAACGGGCGGATTTTAACGTTTTGGAACACATCTTCATTATTATAGTGTTTACTGCTCTGCAGTGAGAGAGATTTTTCTTCCGCTGAATTTGTGATGCAAGAACGCAGGACGCAGGTTAAACTATATCGTGGCGAGCGTGAGAGAGAAAGACAGACTGTTCTTGGAGTGAAATCTCCATTTATTCTCAGCTAACAGCTTCAAAACAGGCTTTGTACTTCAGAGAGTACTGCGCCCCTACTGACTTGCCCAGGTACTACTCCACAAGTCCAACGACGGAGCTAAGACTCTGGAGGAGGGTGACTGGCGAGAAGGACTAACATTCACTATTTAACACAACTAACACACACACACACTCGACATAAATAATCTCTAATACTCCATAACAACATCTAATGTTCCCCAAAAACACAGAAAAAGGGCAACCGGCCACTTACTCCACACACTGAGCCTCCTGGGAGACCAGTCCTGCCGTGCGCTTCTAATTTGTGTGTAATTTATCATGGTGGGTAACAGGCCTAAAATATAATCATGGGTGAACGGGTGGGTGTGGTGCTGTACAGCGCTGTATAGGTGTGGGCGGGTCCAGGTCTCCGAGAGTGGACTCTGCTGCAGACCCTTGAGCAGTAATGTGTTCACATGTGGATCCTCATTACAGTGGAGTCTTGCTGTGTTTGTACTAGGTATAATCAAGCTGCGCCGCAGTCCTCCTCCTAAACTACGTGGCCCGCAGTATGTGCTGAACGTCACCGCCACTGATGACAACATGGCTGGCGGCCCCCTGCCCCTCAGCAGCTCCGCCCAGGTCATCGTGGGCATCAACGACATCAACAATAACAAGCCTGTGTTTGAGGAGGTGAGACAGAATGTGCTTTCACTCTGCACACCTTTAGAAAATAACCAATACTCAAACAAGAACGTATAGTCGCAAATAAGACAAAAAGTGCATTTGCTTTTTTATTTTACTGATATTTGATGTAGTACTACTGCAGAGTATATCAGGACATGCATCTCGTTCAAACAGGCACTAACTGTTTAAACAGGCACTAACTCTATGTGTGAGATATGTCTGATTATTGTCTTTTTCTGTTACTGTACTTTTTTGTGTTCTGATAAAGTACTTTCATGTACTGTATTAAGGCACACAACTTGGCTTTGGTAATGCTCTGTGACTGATTGGTTTCCATGAATGTTTGTTTTAGACATCTGAGTCTGGGTCTGGGTTAAATTCCTGGTCAGGGAAATTTGTTTTAATGCCAAACACCGTTTGCAAACACATGCTGCATGTGAATGATCATTGTCATAGAGGGTGGTAGTAGCCTAGTGCGCCTGTGAACCTAATGACCACTAAGTCTCAGGTTAGAACCCCTACATTCTACCATTGTATCCACAATAATGTTGATGTTGGATGAAAATGCCTGACTCACAATCTTGGTTCCAGTTCATCCCAAAGGTGTTGGATGGGGTTGAGGTCAGGGCTCTGTGCGGGCCAGTCAAGTTCTTCCACACTGAACTCATCCTGTTATGTCTTTATGGAGCTCGCTTTGTGCAGTGGGACACAGTCATATTGGAATAGAAAGGGTTCTTCTCCAAACTGTGTCCACAAAGTTAGAAGCATGGCGTTGTCCAAAAGGTCTTGGTATGCCGAAGCATTAACATTGGCCTTCACTGGAAGTAAGGGGGCCTAGCCCAAACCCTGACAAACAGGTGGTGCCCATATAGTGTATATATACTTGACCGGGGAAGAAATTAAAGTGATGGATATAAAGGGTTAACAGAGAAAAAAGAGAGGACTAGCAAAAGAGTGATAGAATGAGTTCAAAAACGTTTTAGTGCATTCATGAGAAAGAGATGAAAGGAGGAGTGAGGATGATGGAGAGAGGAAGATAAAGAGAGAGAGAGTTACAGATGGATGAAAGGGGATTTTTTTTGGAATCTGTGTGCTGTTGAGAAGGGAAGAGAGGGATGAGGGACAGCTGGTGCGTGTGCTCTCTGGTGGGCTGGCAGTCTTGCCGTAGTGCAGGGAGAGAGTGAAAGAAATGGATGGGGGCAATAAAAGCAGTGTCCCCACTGCCCCGGGCTGGACACACCAACATTTCACTGCTGTTTCTTCTGCTGTGGTCCATGAATATTTCAGGGTTGGGGGGGTAGCCCCAGGCAGTGCCGATGCATATGAAAGAGGAGCACTAAGTGTGCCCAAGAGGCAACATCTGGCCCTTCTTCAGCCCCCAAGCCCCCACCACCCATGTTAGGGTTTGGCGAAATGGTGATGTGATATCGTTATCACAACAAATGAATATCATCAGCACTTAAAGAACGCTGATAAAACAGGTAGCACAGATGTATCATTAAACATCTAGGCATTCAAGTAGAAAAGTGGAAATTGGCGTTTTGGCAGCGTTTAATGAATGTCCCAGTTTTAACAGAACATAATCAGTGCATGAAATGCTGAATGAAATGTATACTTTTGCCCATAGTCCCTAAATACTGATAGGTATTGTGAAAATAGTATTGTTATTTGTCATGTGATCCTTCCCTACACTGTGTGTCTGGCCAGGCTTTTTCCCAGTGCTTGCCATGCAAGTGGAGCACTCTCTGCTCTGCCCAATACACAGCTGACTCCCGCTGCTTTGCAGTCAATGCTTGTCTCTGCTCCTAATTGCACAATAGATTATAGCAATAGACTATCTGTTAAAGTGTTTTCCCTGGCTAAACTGAGAAATCCTCCCTAAGCCCTCCCTGTCTTCCCCAAAGTGTGTGCTTGCCTGTGTGTGTGTGTATGTGTCTGACTGTCTGACTGTCTGTCTGTCTGTATGTATGTATGTGCCGTGAAATACAGAAAAGTACACTGCTATGAACTGCTCAAAGAGGTTTTTTCCAGGAAGCTAGGGTGATTTCAGCCTTTTAGCTCCACTATTGATCCCATCAGTCAATTAATCGTCCAACTTTGACACATACTCTCTGGTGAGTGCAGCCCAGCAGAGAACCCCCAACCCACCTCCATCCCAGCTTCTACTCTTCTCAGAAGTCTTTACACTAGATTAGTGGTCTTCAAACCAGTACAGAATGTCCATATTTATTCTCCAACCTAACACTCAGTGCATAGTAATGGAGAAAAAATGCCTGTCTGCAGTGAATACCACTGCACAAGATGTTGAAACACTGCATTCAATCACAATACTGTTAGTGAGGTCTGGCACTGTTGTTGGATGATTATTTGTGGATCACAAACATCACTTTAGCTCGTCGCAGAAGTCCTAACTGGATTCACCATCACTCAAGCCCAGTGCTGGGGATGCCTATACCCCTGTTCTCTCTCTCTTGGCATTGGGCATGGTGACCTTATGGTCCAGAAACACAATCCGAAGAAGAACTAGCACCACCAACGAAGGCCAATTGATGATCATTGTTCATTAGATCAGCAACGAATAAGCAGAAGACAAAAATTAGCACAGACAATAGGCTGTGGCTCAAAGCTAAGCTAAAGTTATCTACTACTCTGAACACAAATACAAGATAAACAGCCAGCACATGTAAAGCAAGAGAAACAGAAAAGTTCAAGGATAAAACAGAGGGGTCACCAGAACGTTCTACAGGTATGTAATTCTACTTTGGCCCAGTGAAACATAACGTGGGAAGATATCAGACACATCCATGTAGACTCTTTTCATTCTTGGCCCCCCAGTGGTGGAATGAACTCCCTCTTGCAATCAGATCTGGGGTGTCCAGGGGAGAGAAGTGCATAATGTGTGGGCAGAATGCATTTGATACGCATTCATGGGAAATGCCCAAAGTGTCCTCAGAATGTCCCCTTTGATTAGGAGTGCCTAGCTCATGGGCACATACTGAACAGGTCATAATGCAACAATTATTGAAATGACAAGTTATTCTAATTATTTGGGCATGTGCTTGGTTATACACATTTCACTGATCGTATAAACAGGAGTGTAAACACTTGTTCCCTGCTCGTTCTTCCACAGTGCCATAACTACAGCCTGAACGCTCTGGTGCTGGAAAACCAGCCGCCAGGCACTGTGGTCCTGCAAGTACGAGCTCATGACGCTGACACTGGGGTCAATGGAGAGGTCAAATACGGCATCATGCAGAGAGACGGAGCTTCGCCAGGCTTCAGCATCGACCCTGACACAGGTGCGGATTTTCCAGTGCAGATGCAAACCTGACGGTAGAAAAAACAGTGTCTCTCGACCCCAGACCAGAAGTTCCTCCTGTACTATATAATATTATATTGTCCCTCCCATAGGAAAACACAAACTTCAAATGTAGACCTCTTACCCACCTCACCCATTCAGACCCCCTGAGAAAAGACACATTTCATGGTTTTCTCATTGCTGTCCATTAAAATTATCTAGAGAAACTGTAGCCCCTTTATTTTTTTTGTCAGAAAATTGCATCAACAAAACAGGCAAAAAGTAGCTGATGCTATTTATGCCACTTCAGAACCTAATACTAATGCTTAGCATTCGGCTAGCCTCGACACGTTGAGCGTTTCTTTCTCATATTTTCACTCTCGTCAGGGAAAATTTAAGCTTTGTTTGATTCTACACAGGATTGTGTGTAATGCTGTATTATGCACTGTATTATTCCCTGTCCGATTTTAGACTCTTCTTCTTCTCTTTATTGGACCTAAGGGAGAAATAAGTAACACAGCCAAAATAATTCTTAACAAGTGAATTCTTAACTCTTAAATCTTGGCATTTTATACCATGTGTCCAAAGGTTTGCAAACACTAAAGGTATTAATATGGCGTCTGCATATTTCCATTCAGCCACAGAAACATTAGTGAGGTCAGGTTGGGGTTTTAGATGATTAGTTCTGGATCACCACTCCAAATCCCAACGATGCTGGATGGAGCTCCAGCACTCCAGAGAACACAGTTCCTCTGCTCCACATCTCAGTGACTGGGATCTTTATACCTGTCTAACCAACCAACTTGGACTCCAGGTCCCATTTTATCAGTAATGCATTTCTTATGGAGATGATTAAAGCTGTGTGTATGCAGCTGAATGTCGATGTGAGCAAAAGATGTGTCTCAAAGAAGCTGAGTGTCTGGATACTTCTGGACATTCTATTGGCTTGAAACAAGCAAAATGAACAGAAAAACATCATTTTGACAGTAATGCCTCAAATGAACCCCTGTTCATGCGAAAATTAGAATGAGATTAGACAGATAGTGTAGTGAGATTTTTTTCCTACAGGCTGTTCTGACACATCTGATTTAGGTCACGATAATCAACTAATAACATCATTAGGTGTGTTACAGCTGGTGATACCTGGAACTTTTTAGTGTTCAGGACTAGCCTTAGAGAATTTTATTTGCCTATTAAGTACAAAAACATGGAAGCCTGCTGTGTGAAATGTGTTTTGAGGCAGAAGTGTGTGAGCTGTGTGTTTTGTGCCATACAGGGGTGATCACCACAGCGGTGAGTTTTGACAGAGAGAAGCAGAGAGAATACACTTTGTCGGTCACCGCTACAGACCAGGCGGAGGAGCCTCTCATTGGGATCTGCCAAATCACGGTCCTCATCGCTGACCAAAATGACAACGACCCCAAATTTGAGAACAGCCGCTACCAGTGTAAGTGGCCATGTCTATTTCTGCTTAACCCCCACATATTCTGACTGGATGACTATTTTATACAGAGGCTGATCTAGAACTGGAAAGTATACTGGTGTAAATTAGAATACCAGTATGATTTGGTTGTATGATATGAATTTTACCACACCATGGATACTGCCCAGCCCCATTAGACAAATTAAACATGGACTTTAAGGGCTTTAAGACCATTCTTAAAACAGCAATTACACGTTTACACACAAATTATTTTCTTTTTTCTTTATTTCTGCCATATCGTTATTTTATACATCGTTATTTTATATATAACCTCTTCATATAACGTCCATATACTGTTGACCGCAGTTCCTCAGGATTAAGTTCCTGACGTTTAGGTTTTTGAGGTTTAGGAGTTTTGTGAGTTAATATAATATATGTAAATGTATGTGTACTTTCTGGACTTTCATGGTTTTCTGCATTAATTTGACATAAAATGTGATCTGAGGTCAAGGGTTCTAACAAATATAATGTGCCTAAAATAGTAATCTTCTGATTCATATACTTTTTCTTGCCACCGTATAAAAAACTGCAAAAAATGAACAGGCCAAACAATACGGACAGTAATTTAAGTCAGTGTGTTTGTGTAAAATAAGTCCCCTCTTGGATAGGGTGCACCTAAAGCTGGTTAGTACATTTGGTTTTGGCAGCTACAGCATTAAATAAAAAATTATTTCTGATCTGCGTAGACTTCCTTCCAACCGGTTGGTAGCCTAGTGGTTAAGGCATTCGCCCTGTGATCAGGAAGTCCTGGGTTCGATTTCCAAGACCACTAGGCACTGCTGAGGTACCCTGAGCAAGGTACTGTCCCCACACACTGCTCCCTGGGCACTGTGTTCCTGGCTGCCCCCTGCTTCACTTGGTGAATGGGTTAAATGCAGAGGAAGTATTTCGTGCTGTTCACACTGTGTGCAGTGGTGTGTTCACGTATGACATATTGGTCACTTTCAATGCCTGAAGTCCCAATTGAGGCTTGAATCAGTGATTTCAATCTTGTTTCTAACCGTTTTTTTGTTTATTTTTAAACTTTATAGTTATGCCCTTAGTTAATAGTCCTGTGATGTTGAATTACATATGAGGTCCAGGAAGCAGAGCCTTATTATGCACTAAAGGTTTAGTTTGAGGAAATATAGATGCAATGGCAGTTTTATATATTTACATGCAAACTGCTTTATCCATGAGTTGCCATGCAGTCAGGTGATCTGGAAGGGTTTTGCATGCCCCCTTCATGTCCCCCCCATCCATTAGCTAAGCTGCAACTCAGACGCTGAGAGATTAGAGAGGTAATTATTGACTCCCCACTCAGATGCTGACCTTTCCTTAAACATTTATACCGCAGCCTTTTACTCCACATTACAGGGGTCCGATTTTGCTGCCTTAACACATTTTTCAAACCAGAGGCTTCAGTCTAGCCATGTGCATTAGACCTGTATATTAAATATGTAGCGTATTTTAAATAGAGATGTTCCGATACCATTTTTCCCCTCCCGATACCGATTCCGATACTTGGGCTCAGGGTATCGGCCGATACCGA
>JBBPCW010000006.1:19440910-19452864 GCA_037974425.1 Phenacogrammus interruptus | reverse complement strand
CTCTCTCTCGCTCTCTCTCTCTCTCTCTCTCTCTCTCTCTCTCTCTCTCTCTCTCTCTCTCTCTCTCTCTCTCTCCCCTTTTTTCACTCTCCCTCCAAGAGCAGTATTTACTCCCTAGTGTGGAGTAACTGTAGCAACTGACTGTTGAAATCTGTTCTGTGCATTGGGAGCCTTCATGGTAATTTATCCTCAGAACTCTAAATACAAATTAGGCTTGTTAAACAGTATAATGCATTCATTAGGTACACCGAGCAGCCTTGTTGTGCGCCAAGTGTTCCTATTCATCTCTCTCTCTCTCTCTCCCTCCCTCTATCTCTCTCTGTCTGTCTGTCTGTCTCTACCTCTCTCTCTCCCGCTCTCTTCCTCTCGGTCTCTCCATCGCCCTAATTAAAAATTTCAAAATCAGTCGCCTCATTGTAGAATCATCTCAAGGAACGGTAATTAGCAAATTTCCAAATGCAGTAATTGCAACCTTGAGGAAGTAATTAAGGGGCTTTGTTCTTGAACACGGAGGCCAGATAATGGGCATATCATTCTCATCAGGGCCACGCTGCTCCTAGTAAACCCAGGGGAGAGATTAATCAGGTATGGTTTTGCAGGTCAGTCGAGTTTGCATTTCCCGACATATAATTGAAAATTAATTATTTAACTAATGCACACTTTCATAAATATTTCAGCATTATTGGCCGTTTGAAACGAAATTTAAAAAAAAAAAAAAAAGTTTCTGTGTAATGCCTGGCCTTGCAGGGCTGTGGTCCGTGGTCTGTGGAGAGCTGTCCAGGAAAAGGCCTCCACTGAGTTGGAAAGTGATGTCTGAGAGCTTTTCGGTGTTCTGGTGCGGTCAGGTATTCTGCGCTGGTGCTTGAGTGTGCTTCCATCCAGGGCCCTCTCCAACAGGAAATGTTCTGCTGGTACAATTTTCTAACACTCTAACAGTCATGTGTAATGCGCTAAGGGTAGAGATATATGTCAAGCTCTACTGTCATACACAACAAGCAGCTGTCACTGTGTTGCCATTCACTGCCGAGGCAGAAATAATGCAACAAAAAAAAAAAGAATAAATTTCCTCATCTATAAAAATGGATGAAAAGTGTCAACTTCTACCTTCCTGGAAAGTCTTTACACTGGATGTGGGAACATTGCAGTGAGGATTTGATTGCTTTCAGCCACAAGAGCGTTAGCATGGTCTGGTACTGATGATGGATGTTTAGTCCTGGATCATAAACTCCAATCCAACTCGTCCCAAAGGGACTCCTAGGACCAAAGTTCCATTGTTTCACAGCACTGGAGGCAGCTTTATACTCTAATAGCTTTATACTCTTTATACTCTTATAGATATGGTGATCTTATTCTTATGCACAGCTGCTATAGAATGCCCTATTACACTGACAGTGCTTTTCAATAGAGATTATACAATCTGTGTGCACAGTTTCAGTTGAATGTGCATCAGATGACACTTTTGGATATGAATTAGAAAACACAGTAGTAGCTTTTATTCATGTTTTCATCTGTTTGTATAGAAAATGTTTGCTCTGTGGAGTATGAGCTTTAGTTACTTCTACATAAGCCTTGCACCTCCAGTGCAAAACAACAGAAGCAAAGTATAAACACTATGTCTGATCGACTACATTTAGGATTAAGCTAAATCTCTTGAGCTTGGCGGCGACGTGCATAACAGCAGACTCCCTGTGTAACAGCCGAGGTTCTTGTCAAACTGAATATGGCAGAAAAGGTGAGGGAATAGGTCAGTGTGGAGTGGAACACATCCCGGATGTCAAAGGCAGCCCCATAAAAGCAAGATGCACGAGGCGCAGAGCTTTTAAGGTGTGTGTTCTCTGCGTGGCCGGTGAGGAGACGTCCTTGCAGGAGTGAGTCAGAACCTGGGCAATGGAGGACGTCACGGTTGACTGCACACATGAGCCCTGATCACTCTCAACATTTTGCCTCTCTCATCCCCCCCCCTTACACACTCAACTCCCCCACACTCTCTCTGATGTCTTGGTTTCCAATGCTTGCATTTTCCAAGCGCCGCATTCATCATGGTGCAGGACTTCCCTAGATGGTTTGGAAGTTGTATCTCCATTCATTCAGCCGCGTGTTGCCTTTGCTGGCCCGTCGTCTGCATTGTTCTGGAATGTGTTTACTTTACACTGTCATTTGTTTGATAGGAGTTTGGGGTTAGTTGCTTTTTTTCCAGTTATGTTAAATGACTTACAGTTCCCCTGCAGAGAGTTTGCAGCCGGTTAGAGAGCGTTTTCCCAAACCAAACCAAACTTGGTCCTGAATTTCCAACTCTTTAAGAGCTTTTCTCAACCTTTTTCATGCTTAAGAAATGCATGAACAGTGAGCCATTTCTGTACTCAGCCAATTTTCCTTCCCATCCAGGCGTAGCCAGTATCCTCCATGCTACATGCAACACATTAAGGCTTACATTCACAATAAAGGTCTGAAGGGATGTCAGGTGGACTATATAGCACAAATACCATCACAATACTTGACACTGTTTCCACAATATATGTCACGATATTCAGGTTGTCTGATGTTTGTTTTACATTTAAAAATACAAAAGTGCAGCAAAAAACAATGAACAGAAGTTAATACAGAAACAGCACTGATACAGAACAGGAATAACCGGCACTGGGTTGGTTGTGGAGTGTCAAAACCATAAGGAAGAGTAGTTTCAGGCGTAGTCTTCTACCTAATCCTAAGCTTCTTATACCTCTATTTATTGTTTTTCTAAGCAGGAATATTAATGTTTACAGAAATAACCTATATAAGATTTTAACTGTGAGAATCGTATTATTGAGTAAATGAATTACTATACACTACTTGTAACTGTAATTGGCTTGAATCTGTCTTTAGGATATATGCAGTTGTTCTAGAACACTTCAATACGTCACTTGAGGCTGTGTGTTTTAGCAATTTTGTCACAATTAGGGAGGATTATAAAAAGCAATGACAACTTTAAATATGATAATATCACTGTAACACATTGCCTCTTCTGGAGAATAGCTTTATTCATTTCTGCAAAGTGCGCAGAATCATGCAGATGGTCTAAACTGTAATGTTTTCCTCTTTACCATTTAACTGTTATACTAAGCTAGAAGCCTCAAAGCTCTCAGTGCTGGGGTATCCTTTGATGCATATAAAAGCTTTTGGGTATTAATAGGTTATTGATTTAGTTCAAAGTCCCATATCGTCGCTGTCGGGCGGAAACCTCGTAACTCCACTTTTGGTCTTTGTTGTTTTTTTTTTTCATAAATTGATACTATTGGTCAGTCTCCACATGGGTCTGTAAAATTTAGAAATTATTAACCAATGAAAAGTGTTGAATTAAATCTCTTACCTCCATTGGACACTACAGCTGTCGCCAAACCCTTGTAACTCCACCCCCATCCAGTGGAGCCGCGCAGCAGAAACCGTAACAGAGCAAAAAGCTGCGACATCAGTATTTAGCCTGAGTTTATGTACAATCTCATACCTGTACACTACTTGTGATGTATATTATAAAGTGAATTTAATATTTATATACTATATTAATAAACAAATCTATTCATTTTTGTATTCAGTTAAGACTAGCTGCTTTTTTTAACTCCTTTCAGGAAGATGGCACTATTCAGCCAGTTAGTAGCTAGAAGACATTTAGTGATGCCATGTATTTCAAAATTATCTCCTTGGAAGTAAAGTATAGCGACAACACAACTGAATATGTTTTTAAAGAAAAGTATTTTGACTGAATTGTTCCTGAGATGTTGATGCATCCTAAGATGTTATACCAATTTTGATGACACAGTATTCATTTATTTAGAATATAAATAGTTTTTTCAGTTTCCTGAAAAATAGCCGTTTTGGCATATGAGGTTTCCACCCAACAGCAACGATATCCAACTTTTTATTTTTATTTCACTGATTTATGTGGGTTTATATGCCAAAACAGTAATTCTTATGTGATCATTTCTGTACCCTTGGTGCCAATGGGTAATAAAAGGTCTTAAAGTCATTTCCTCCTGGATCAATAAAGTTTTCTGATTCATATTCTGATTCTAAAAATGTCTTTGTGATTAATAACCTCCATTTCCCAGTAAATATGAGAGAAATCTAACCTCTGCAAGATGTAAATTGCCTTCTAAAAAGACTTTAAACAAGCGTGAAGATGAATTCTTTTGGAGCTGACGTAAATCTTCTCTGTTTTAATTGGCTACTCTATATTGTTCCTTGTTTAAAAATAGCTTCAGTGTTAATTGGCAGAGCTGAGACAGGACAGTTATGGACATACATGGGTTTTTGTAATATGACAATAAATTTGAAACATTGTGCATTTATGGACAGTATGGATTTGTTTCGCATATCTTAATAAAGACAGACAGAATGCAGAGCGTGTGTGACCACAGATGCGGTACGGCACAGCAAAGACTCAATTCTCCTCTGCACCACAATCACTCCTGTGCTTAAGAGATTGAGTGCTGAGGTTTATACTAAGCTTTTAAAGCTCCTGCAGTGTTCGTCTTCACCCTAGGAATCTGTCAGGAGGGAGACTTTCACACCATGTCTGTGAAATGTCTCTTTTTGGTTGTCTGTGGTGGCCAGGTGTGTTTGATACTGATATGTATCGCTGTTGTGTTTCTGGTTGCTCTGATTTCTCGGTGCATCAGCTCAGAGCCTGAGGGGGTTGTGGGGGGCGGGGGGGAGGAGAAAGATTCAGCTCAATCAGGAGTGAGTCCAGAGACTCTTTCAGCAGAAAGTTACTCTATAAATGTCAATATGTGTTCAATAGGAAATGAGATGGATTACAGGTGAATTGTGTCTAATGTATTCATGTGCTGAAGTCAGCAGCACATTGACTGACATTTCTGCTGATTTAGAGTGTCCTTTAACAAATAATGCTAATTATCCTCCCTGAGCTTTGGCAAAAGGGAAGCTTTCCTTAGTCATTGTCACTTTTCCTTAATAGCATTTGGAAATAAAAGCACAAAACAAAAACAAACTCTGAACAAGTGAAGCAAGTCCGATCAATTTACTCTGCTGCTCAGAGATGCTCAGTAGAAAACACGGCCACACACAGGCTAGTGCTCAGCAGTAGCGATGATAGAATAGAATCAGTTGCATAGAATAGAAATGAACATGAAATTAAATTCCATCTTTTTAACCTGGTCAGTTCATAGTCATGTTATTATTTGTCTTAGCATACACTATAAAAGATAGTGCCACAAACCTGATCTTTGAGTGGTGCATACATTATATGGACAAAAGTATGTGGACACCTGAGCATCACTCAAATATGCTTGATGGAAATCCCTTCCAAAACCATGGCCATTGCTATAATAGCCTCTATTATACAATTTTTTTGTGTTTCTATTGGAATTTGTGTAGGTCTGGAACGGATGTTGGACAAGAAGGCCCGGCTCACGATCTAGTATGGTTTAACTCATGGCTCTGTGCAGGACATTGGAGTTCTGCTCTATTTAATTCATCTAATCATTCTTTATGGACCTTGCTGTGTGCAGAGGGACACATTCAGGCTGGATCAGGAAAGAGCCTTCTGAGTCTGTCAGCACAAATGAGGAAGTTTATGATTGTATAAACCGTTTGTGTATGTATATTATCCTTCACTGGAAACCCTGAAAACAGCCCCAGACCATTATCACCTCCTCCAGCAAACAGGTGACACCGTTCATTCCAGCATTCAGTGTTCTCCTAGTGTCCCCAAACCCAGATTTGTTCACCAGACTGCCAGATGTGTGATTAATTACTCCAGAGGACACATTTCAACTGCTTCACAATAGCACTTGACAGGGCCTAGAAAGTCAGGCATTTTTGTGGCATCCTTGGTCGAAATGTAACAACTTTTACCCTGCTCTTACACATCCTAAGTTTTGATTGCATCACCATGCACCAGTGGGCAGGGAAAAATAATTAACGACTTACATTGTCAATTCCCAGTGATTTTGAGTTTACAGTAATGAAGTGAACACTATTTCTTTTGCTCCTGTCCCATCTGCACACACAAACACACAAAGAAGAGCGGAGACAGCAAAAGTATTGTATTGTGGTAGGTGGTAAGATTGTCAGAGGGGATAAGCTGCAGTTGGATTTTTAGAAGGCTTCTACTTTAAAGTACAAGGACAGACTCCCATAGCACAGAAACAGCACACAACATTGGGTTGGTTGTGGAATGTCAAAACCATGAGGAAGAGTAGTTTCAGGCATAGTCTTCTACCTAATCCTAAGCCTCTTATACCTCTATTTATTGTTTTTCTAAGCAGGAATATGAATGTTTCTCTTCTCAGACCATAAAAGCCACCTCGCCACTGGGAGACCCGCGTGTGACCTATAACCTGGAGGAGGGTCAGGTACCTGAGACGAACATGCCTGTGCGCTTCTACATCAAGCCCAACCGAAGGGACGGCTCAGCGTCCATCCTGGTGGCCGAGCCACTGGACTACGAGAGCACGCGCTTCTTCACGCTGCGCGTCCGTGTGCAGAACGTAGCAGCAGTTCCACTGGCATCTTTCACCACAGTCTACATCAACATCACTGGTGAGAGCTTCCTTCACACACACAGATACAGGGCTGTACAAAAACCTTAGACTCTTATTCAAATTGTTTAAAGTCATTTCTCTCAGTGCCTAATAATTAATGTTCTGTTCTGATAGCAAAGCTAATGTTAGATTAATTCAAACAAACAAATATCAATAATCGTTTTGTTTGTAAATAAGTAGCTGGTATTTTGTGAGCCGGTAAGGAGAACACAGGTTTATTTTTTTAATCAACCCAGGTTTCTTATGGAAACTACAAATAATACTGGACATCTACAAGCTACAGGTTGATATACTCTTTATAAAATCATTATTTAGTCTTTTATGTTATTTGTATTTATTCTTTATTTAGTATATTTATTATCATTCATGTGAAAAAAAACACTCACTGCTCATCTAAACAATTTTCAATATTATTTTTGCAGGTGCCTTTTGCACAGTACTGCACATGCACCGACAAGCAT
Source organism: Phenacogrammus interruptus (assembly GCA_037974425.1). Taxonomy (NCBI): domain Eukaryota; kingdom Metazoa; phylum Chordata; class Actinopteri; order Characiformes; family Alestidae; genus Phenacogrammus; species Phenacogrammus interruptus. The sequence goes on along the minus strand of JBBPCW010000006.1, from coordinate 19,445,864 downwards.
TTGCTAACAGTACACTTACAGTAATTACCATGATTAGACCTCCAAAGCTGACCACACAGAAACCCCCTTAAACTGCTACATTATTATTCTTGCTTAAAGCCAACTAAACATAAGACATGCTGTGCAGAGTCACACAGCATCCAGAAATTCACATTGGTTTTAAATGAAAGTGAACACACTTACATTCAGCAGCAGTGTTTGGACACTGCTCATCCGCAAACCAGAGCAGGTGTAGCATTAAACCCATAATGAGACCACAAAAAGCCAGTTTCTAGCAAATTTAAACCCTGCTGATGCCATAGTATTTTGTGGGCTGAAATCCACACTCCTGGGGGGGGGGGGGGAGGCTGGTCCTCCCTCTGCCACATCACTCTGCATGATGCCAGCGACCTGTTCACACCTCACCTGACAGTGTTCCACTGTATTCTTTCCGTCATGCTTTATACTTTCTTCAGTGCTGATAACTCCCTTCTGTGCAATGATCAAACTAATAGTGCAACACTAGTCACTCTGTTTATATAGTGTCCACACTGTTACGTTACCGTACATTCTTGTGTCTATTTATTGTGTTGTTGTATTGTTTCTGTCATAACTTGCACTCTGTTGAATGTTGAATGTTGCACTGTGGTCCGTGGAGAAACATTGTCTCATCACACTATATATGTATACCGCTGCAGATGAGAGTAAAGTAAGCTTGAGCCTTGAACTTGAAGGGGATAGCTGTAAGTACATGTGTAAGGGCACCCAAGACACATTAGTGACACATTAAGACTGATCGCTTAGATCACATTCAGAATGGGTCTAGGCCACATATCACCACATCCGTTTAGTCGCGTGTATGCAAATGTGTAGGTCACACTGAAGGACCACCTACTCTGCGCAAATTGTCAACAAGAAAAGAAAGTAAATGAGCTGTCATCTAACAAGACTGATATCAGTGTATATATGCAAATAGATTACACTGGGTAACAATTTTTTTTATGAAAGGTCTGTTTCATTGCAATTTTTGATGTTTCTTAGTTATGTTTTTTTCCTTCCTTCAATGATCTTAGAGACTAAATTGTATGTATATTTTTCATCATAAGGTGGTTATAATACTACTATTATGTTCATATTAGTCTCACTGATGCATGTCTCACGCTCAAGGTGTGAGAGTTGGCAACCCTGTTATTTACATGTACAACAAAGAAACAACATATTAATATGCAGGGATGTCACTAGGATGGAAAGACAAGGGGGGCTTAGCCCCCAGGGTTGTAGGAAGGAATTAGCATGTATAGTGTATAGAGAACTTTTCACCAAACCTTTCCCTTCGCTTAAGGAAACAAGTAAAGTTAAGCAGTGGACAGTTATGGACACTCGTTCTGTTGAACTGAGTACAAACGGTGCTACCAGAGAAATTGTATTAAACGGGCTCCGGTTGCTACTCGCTAACAAGCAGCGCCGTGTAGCTTCACCTGGGTCCTAATGCCCGCCTGCTACCTACAGCAGCTTCAACAGCCAGTACATCATTTAAATTCAATAATGAGAGCTAGACTTATTATTGTTTCTATTTGTAAAGTGCGTATCTGCGCTCAGTGGTATCTTGTATGAAATGTTTGGATATATAATTTAAAATTAGTATAACAATTTCTATATATTTAGGGTGGCTTGGGATCAAAATAGACCTAACGACGCCCATGTTAATATTCAAAAAGTTGAAGCTACATGAAAAGAAACGTTAAAACCAAAATCAGCGAGCCGAGATTGTATAAGAAACACTACAACATGTAATGAAACAAATTTTTGTTGTCTGGTGATATTGTTTAACATTAACATTTGGCCTTCATTTGTCAGATATTTCAAAAATAATAAGGCACACCAGCACAATTACACTAGCAGCAATAACTCCAATCATAAGTTGCACTGTATCAGTTTGTGGTCATTTCTTATTTTTGAATGTGCAGTGAAAAATACACTATGAATTATTTGGTAACGACTACTAAACTAATATGTGATTCATGTCTCATGAGCATGAGGTGTGTGCTGTCATGGGTTAAAATCCTGCTGTGAAAAGAAGAGCACTGAATAGAATGATGAAAGAAAAGGAAAGAAAAAATAACAGAAAAGAAATAATAAAAGAAAAGAAGTTGACGTCAATCTACAGCATGGTGCAGATATGCACTGACAACCAGCTCCACACTGCAGATCCACCCTGGGTGGGTTTATTTATCTGTGCTGCTCTCTGATTCACATACACACACACACACGCAGCAGTCTGCTCTGATTCTGTGACTAGGTTTGAACTAAAGCAAGGCTGACATTAATGTTTCTTTCCTTCATACTTTGTTTAGCCTGTGCTGTATATTTGTGTACGGAGTGCATGCATTTGACACTAGATGTGCATGGAGGTGTATGACGCTGATGAGTGTCTGACAGGTAGCTAAGGTTCTGTGTGTGTGTGTATTTGTGTGTATTTGTATCTCTTTGTGAGGACCAAGTGTACTTGATAGAAATACTGGTAAACCTATAGACTTTTTGCTGGCCCTCTGTTTGTTTGTTTTTTGTTTTTAGGAAAAACTAAAAATGATGACAGGTTGCCTTTTTTTATGTGAGGTTAGGGTTAGGTTTAGGTTTAGGTGTAGTAATACTGAGATACATTATAGCACGGAACCAATGGAATGTCCTTACAAATATAGTAATACCAATATGTCTGAGTGTGAGTGTGTGTTTGAGGAGCAGTAAGCAGCTACAGCAGGGAAGCACAGCAGCACTTGAGACCGTATCAGCATTAATTAGGGAGAAAATGAAGATTGAAATGGAATGAAAGGAAGACAAAAGCCCTCGGAAAGCTAGTTAGAGAGGCGGTGTAATCAGTGCGCCGCGGGGAAGAGCCACTCACTCACCCATACGCACCCCTGCCCACAGAGAACCCAACAGCATTCTCAGTGCCGCTCTCAGGTAGAAAATATTACCCAGCCAGATCCATTATTTTCAGACGGATTTCTCTTAGCAAAATAAACCACATGTATACAATTCCCCACTTACTAGAGGCATGGTCAATCAGATGAAAAGACCAAATATTGCTTTTTTTTGTTGTAGTTATGAGGCTAATGTTGATAACAAACACTTGAAGTCATTAGTAAATTGCCAAAGTGTTTCTGTGAAAACGTCCCCAGAACTGTCAGTCCACCCCAAACACATGCCAGGGTTTAATTAAGTACTCGGACGCAGTGGTTTAGGACGCAGCACCACTTAGAACTTAAACAACATTTTACAGTGTAGCCTAACTCTACACAACAGACAACAGGGTGCTGATTTAGAACCAGTTTTTTGTGGCAACAATTGCATTTAAAGTGATCTAAGTTTAAACTAACCCAGTTTTAGACTAAAGAAGCAAAATTTGGACTCCAGACACATCTTGGCTGTTTACAGATGGGATGAATGGAAAATGTGAATTTGATTTACTTCCAAATCATTCCTTTGAGCCAGCTCATGCTAATCCATCAGAATGAGATCAGAGCTATAGACACTTCCAGACAGCCAGTTTAAAGGATGCCATCACTAAACATCTGTCTTTACTGAAACGATGGTTGTAGAATAAGAGCTGTAAAACATCAGTCACTTTGTAATCTTAGTTTATACATTATTTCAGTTTTGTTTCTGTCAGTGGAATAGTTGTATGTTGATAGGTGGGTAGACTGTGCTTTGCTAGGTATACCCTATATACTGTATAGCAGAGGCCCTAACTTTTTTTTGTGCGGCGGACCTTTTTCATGTAAAACACTATTTTAACAGAGCGATACAGATACAACTACAAGCAAAGTGCGTTTGTTTTTTTCTCATTGTTGCTAAATTGCAGGCAATGCGTTTTATGACCGAATCAGAGACTGAGATCTTTCAGACTCTGATAATGAACTAAATATTTTTATTCTGTCTTTCTGTGTGGCCCGGTACCAAATGGCCCAGTGGTTGTGGACCTCTGCTTGTATCATGCATTATAATACAATTAAAAGAAAATAAATGAAAATAAAATCAAATAAAATCAAATAAATTATTACATACATCTGTGTCTCAAGTGTGAAAGATGTATTTATAAAAAAATAAGTAATAGAAGTGAGGATAAAAACAAATAATTAGTTTCCAAACTGATTTAGATCCAGATTTGCTTGCTTGCTTTCTTACTACTCTACAGCCATGTTAGCTAGCTTGTATTATAATGTGAGATTTATCTGTGATTGAAGAGCACAGTGGCAGGAAAAGGAGTGTGAGGAGAACACATCGATCAGTCGCTAACATTGCTACTAAATTCGCAATTTCTCAATTATACAGACATTTATACAATATGTTTTTAAAGGGAGAATTAAATCAACATTATATTTACAACATTTGACATTCTTACCCAGACTGACATGCAGTCTAATCATGTTACAGAGTTACTGTTACAGTCTCAGTCCCTTCTGTCACTCCCTGGCTTTGTTTATGTCGAACTCGTGTTTTCTGTTTATGTTCTGTCATGCTTTACTCCACGTGGTTTATGTTCTCTGGATCCGCCCTTGATCATGTTCACCTGTCTGTTTATTTATAACCCCTCCCTGTCTCTGCTGTCTTGTACTTGCCTTCATGTATTTATACCCCTGCTTTTCAGTTTGGTATTTGTTTTTACTGGGGCTGTAAAGTGATTAATTAAAATTAACCAGTTAATCGCAAATCTGGAAAAAATTAATTGCAATTCTATGTCAACCCGATATGTAATATATAATGAACACACTCAGTCATCAATTTTATAAAGAAGGCTTTGTTTATTTTTTTCCCAACTCTGTCACACTTTTAAAAGCTGTGAGATAAAAACAAAACTTACTTTTGAATATAAAATGCATAACATCCTCAAACCTGAAAGAATCTCTGTGTTAAGACAAAAATGTAGCTTTAAAGAACTTGAATTAAAGGACAAAGCCTAACTAAAGTCCCGCCT